>JADBBT010001383.1:0-14551 GCA_015711505.1 Sylvilagus bachmani
CTTCCACTGCCTTCCCAGGCCACAGCAAAGACCTGGATTGCAAGTGGAGCAGCCAGGACTTGAACCAGTGCCCATATGGGATGCCGGCACTGCAGGCAGTAGCTTTACCCACTATGCCACAGCACCGGCCCTGGGCATTATGTTTGAGACTCCTGGCTTTTATGTAGACCTTGGGTTTTACCTGACTTTGTGCTGTGGCAGAGTTAGGGAGTGCCTGGTTCATAGGAGAAGGCCCTTACATTCCCTACTTGCCCTATTAACCCCATGTTAGTATATAATGCAATTTGTGATTTTATAAACCCCACTATATTGATAAGTACTCTACTTTAAACGATTTTCACTGGAGACACATCAGATATCTGAGTCCATATTATTATACTTGCAAACATAATGAAAGAGTAACTCTGATGATGTTTGTGTGATAATTTTCTATTTCCAACAGTCCCCAGTTAGCAGCCACCAGGGATCCTAGAGGGACATTGGTCTCTGGATGGCTTTGTTCCATCTTCTCCTAACGATGTCTCTGCCTACTGGTCCTGGCGGCTCCTAACCAGTGTCAAGAGACAATCTAATGCCAAGGCTATGATGGGACAATTCCATATAAATCTCATTTCTGCTCTTGATGGTATGGGTATTCTGCCTTGCTGATGGGGTGAAGGGTGGCAAGCCTAGTGCCCTGGAACACATGTTAAGACCCAGGAGCTACACAAGGGCCAGGTTATGTAAAGAGCTATTTCTCATTTCCCCAAAAACAATGTTTAAAAAAAAATTTTTGTTAGAGCTGTCTGGTTCAGGAGTAGGAGCAGCTTGAGGGTCCTGCAAGGAGGCTATGAAAGCCTTGTGGGAGCGTGAGTGAAGTCACACCCAAGTTCCAGAACCCTGGGAAAGGATGCGCTGGGGTCTCATCAGGGAAGCTTGCCAGGGAGATGTCTCTCAGTGTCCCCGAGTTGGGATCGTTCCAGGTTTGTTGAAGATGCGTGAGGAGCAGCCATGATGCTCAGGTCCCACTTTTGTCTGGAATAAACCAGGGACATCTCAGGTGCCAGTGTTTCTTTCCGTACCTCTCCAGCTGCCTGTCCCCGTAAGCTGATTTTTCAGAAGAGTGAAGAGTTGCAGATAGAGCGTTGGTGTCTTGGAGCTGCATGTGGGTGAGTGTGTGGCCTTAGTTTGGGTCACCTCCTCATTCATGTTTTTGGTAAACAGAAACAGAGTGTGTTCCTCTTCAAGTAGGTCTCACATGGTACGTGGATTAGGGGTGTTGGCTTTGACTTAATCAGAGAGTTAATTCAGAGCTCCAGGACGAATACTAGCTGACCTCATGGGAAAAGTGTCACCCAAAGGAATCTGTTTACCTAAAAGGGAAAATAAAATATTTATTCCACATATGTAGAGAGTAGGTCGGAGAAGGAGTCAGAATGAATTGTTGTAGTGAGGTCATACTCTGGCTCTTTCTGTCTCCTGGTAGGCAGTCCTTGGGCCTGTGGACCAGGAAGGTCAGAAGCTAAAGATTCCCCTGGATGACCACTTAGCAGCGGATGAAGGGAGAACACACCACTCTACTACTGACGTCAGCCTAGGGCCAAAAGGGGCTGGGCTGAGTCTCCACCATTCCAGTCAGTGCTGTCGTGAGGCTTCTAATGGAACTCACTTCAAGCAGCTGCAGTGCAGGTCAGTTTTTCACCAACGATATTGTGTCCCCAAATTCAGAAATGAATCCCAAGACATGACGAAGGAATTTTGGGTGGGATTACAGAATTCCATGACCAGAGGTTCTTGTTTGGAAGTCCCAACTTTCCTTTTGTAATAGTCCTTGTAGCTGTGCAATGTGAGTGCCTTCTTAGCAAAACCAGATGCAGGGCTGAAAGAAAGATGGCTTTTCTGATTGGCAATAGATTGCATAGGAAACGGGTAATGCTCTTAAAAAGGCAGTCTTCTTTGTGAAGACTGGTAGTTCCAATTTTATTTATCTAAGAATTTCAGGCTACACTCATTATAGTCATAGATAAAATCACTGATTTTTGTTTAGAGGTGGGCAAAAGCTACATATAACACAGAACGCTTTAAAATAACGTGGGATGAGCATTTTGCCTGGTTCTCATGGTGCTTGGTACTGGCATTCCTGGATTCCAGTTTGAGTCCCAGCTTCCCTCCAGTTTCAGCCATGTGCTAATGCTGACCCTTGGAGGCAGTGGGTGCTGGCTCGAGTAGTCGGGTCCCTGCCACCCACTAGGGTGACCTGGATAAAGCTTCCAGCTCCTGACTTCAGCCTGTGTCAGCCCCAGATGTGTTGCACATTTGGGGAATGGGTCAGCAGACCGGCGACCTCTCTTTCTTTTTCCCTTACAAAGGGATAAATAAATAAATAGTGGTTAAATAAATAATAAGTAGTACCACTTAAAACAGCCAATTGCCCATGATGTTTTATGTCAAATGAAATGAGTTCTCTTTCTGCAGTCATGACACTGCAAGCAGCTCAGACAGAGTTGATGAAAATGGAAGACCTGGTGATGTGGGATGCAGGGAACAGAACTGTGGTCCAGGAGTTCATCCTGGAGGGCTTCCCTGCTGTCCAGCACCTGGGGACCATCTTGTTCCTGGTGCACCTGCTGGCCTACCTCTCCTCCATCATGGGAAACACACTCATCATCACCATCACCTGGGCTGACCAGCGCCTCCACACACCCATGTACTTCTTCCTCAGCACTTTCTCCTTTGTGGAATGCTGCTTCATAACCACGGTGATTCCTAAACTGCTGGCCATCTTCCTGTCTGGGAGACAAGTGATTTCCTTTGCTGCATGCTTCACACAAGCATTTGTCTTTCTTTTCCTGGGGTCAACCGTTTTCTTCCTTATGGCAGTGCTGTCTCTGGATCGGTATCTGGCCATTTGCAAACCGCTGCGCTACTCCAGCATCATGAGCCCCAGGGTGTGCTCCCTCCTGGTCACTGCCTGCTTCACTTTGGGATTCCTCTTCATGGTGGTCCCAGTTGTCCATCTTTCCCGGTTGTCATTCTGTGGCCCGAATGTCATCCCCCATTTCTTCTGTGATTTTGGACCTTTGGCTAAGCTCTCCTGTTCTGACACCAGGTCTGTTGAAATGTTGTTCTTCGATATTGCTTTTTTGATTCTTTTTACAACTCTGCTTGTAACTGTCATCGCATACAGCAACATCATAGTCACCATCGTGAGGCTCCCATCAGCCAAGGAGAGACAGAAAGCTTTCTCCACCTGCTCGTCTCACCTCATCGTCCTCTCTCTCATGTATGGCAGCTGTCTTTTCATCTACGTGAAGCCAAAGCAGACGAGCAGGGTGGACTTCAACAGACAGGCTGCTCTGGTGAACACGGTGCTGACCCCGGTGCTGAACCCTGTCATCTACACCCTGCGCAACAAGCAGGTGCACCGGGCTCTCAGGGGTGCCCTGTGCAGGGGGAAGTAGAACCACAGCTCCTCAGTGGAGGGTGCAGCTTCTTCTCATTGAATCTAGAGTCCCCTCCATGGACAAAATCTTCTACCCATGCTGAAATTTAAAACATGCATTTTGTTCATTTTTTTTAACAGTGGAATGATTGATCTGTTAATGGTTTCTGCAAACTCTAATAGTCTTCCTCATATTGAGATAAAATATCTTCCTATGTTTTCTTTTCATTACCTTAAATCAATAATATTATCATTTTTCATGAACATCTTCAAGCACATATGTGATGCATGTGGAGCCTCAAAGATGGGAATTTATGATTTCATGTATCTTATTTTGGTACTTGTAAGGAAATAGAGTACAGAATTTATAAATACTATGAAAATACAATTGATTCATGGTTGGAACAATATGATTATGATACTAAATTTTAAAGAACTACAACACACACATATTGTTACATTACTGTTATTTCATTAACAAACTATCTAAAGTTACCCAAACAATTGTTTTTAAGGTCTAATATTAAGGTCCAATATTCTGTATAAAAATGGAATATAATGATCTATTTTATCATATACTATTTTCTCTAGAACTGGTTGAAATGCAAGTTCTTATTGGACTCATTGATTTGTCAGGTTGTTTTTAGCACTCAGACCTGAAGTGAAAGGCCCTCCAGTTGAGATGCATTATTAGATGTGGTAGAAGGAACTGAATACTTAAGCTCCTTTCCTGCTACTTAAAATTAAAGAAATTGGGGGAATCTAATCGAGGTGAGAAGTCCAGTTGTGGCTTCAAAGCTTTCCAAATGCACCTGTGAACATGTGTTTTCATGCTGTAATAATAGGTTAGGATGTGGTCGCTTTCAGGTGTCCATTTTAGTACTAATGCGAATGATACGAATGACACTTTGTGTGACACAGGACACACTGGCTTCAAAGTGCTGCTTCAGTATGGCCCGGGGAGGTGACAGAATGATAATGGTACAATTGTAGTTGCAACTCTAATTAGGAATGGAAGACTTTGATCAGAAATGACGGTCCACAGACAAAACCCTGTAGCTGAATTTCATTTGTTATAATTGATTAATGGCAATGATCATGTTTTGTCTTGGCTATATTCTCTGGTGTTTTTTCCTCTTTTTGTTTTTGTTTTTATAGGCAGAGTTAGACAGAGAGAGACAGAGAGAAAGGTCTTCCTTCCATTGGTTCACCCCCCAAATGGCTGCTACAGTCAGGGCACTGCACTGATCCGAAGCCAGGAGCCAGTGCTTCCTCCTGGTCTCCCATGCTGGTGCAGGACACAAGCACCTGGGCCATCCTCCACTGCACTCCCGGGCCACAGCAGAGAGCTGAACTGGAAGGAGAGCAACCAGGACAGAACCAGCGCCCCAACCAGGACTAGAACCCGGGATCCCGGCACCGCAGGCAGAGGATTAGCCTAGTGAGCCACGGCACCGGCCTGTTCCGTGGCTTTGAGGATAAGAAACACCAGTGTTGTGGAGGTTTTAGTGACATAATCACAAAGGAATTTGAAGAATAGACTTGTCTCAAAAAAATCCAGAAATATTTTTAAACAGATCTTTCTTAAGTTTTATTTATTTATTTGAAAGGCAGAATTACAGAGTAAGAAGGAAAGAGAGTTCTTGCATCTGTTGGTTCACTCCACAGGTGACCTTGCCCAGGCCAGTGTCAGGAGCCTGGAATTCCATACAGCTCTCCTTCATGGGTCCAGGGACCCGAGGACTGGGGCCACCCTCTGCTGCTTTCCCAGGTTCATTAGCAGGAAGCTGGATCAGATGTGGAGCACCCTGGGCTCAAACCAGCACCCAAACGGGATGCTGGGATCTCAGGCAGCAGCTTAATCCACTGTGCCACAGAGCTGGCCGGAAGAATGAAGGTGTTTCCTTACTTGATGTGGATACAAGGTTCCATATGCTTTTGCTAAAGATTCTGCTTCCCACATGTCGTTCAGGTGTTACTTTGCTAATAATTTTACTGGACTGACAAAAGAACTGCATTGTCATTGCTTTTTTTTTGTCTCTGAAATTTGAAAATGTTGTTGATCTCAGAGAGTGGATTATCTTTGGTGATCTACTTTAAAAAAATTGAACAAATGCATAATATTTTCACTATGTTTTTTTCTACAAGTATAAAATACAAAGCTTAAAGATTATATTGTCTTTGATTGCTTCCACCTTGAGCTATTATGAACGTGTTTGGATATGTAATTTTTTGAGTTCCCGTTTCCTTTATTTTGGGTATAAGCTATGGTAGTAATCATGGAAGGAGTGGAAATGGGGAGAAATGCTTTCATGTGTGTGAGACTTTGTATGGGAGTTTTGAATTAGAAATTGTTATTATGTAACCTCTGAATGTACACATGTTTCTGAATTGCACAATCTAAAATGATTGTTTATATTTGCATTTACTTCAATATAAACACAGAAACACTGAAAGTTTTCTATCTGCTTGAACTTACTATAAAGAAAAGCAATCATGATTCTTGACCAGGATGGTGCAGTAGAAGCAATTGGTTGTCATTTTTTCCAATTCCCTTTCCAAACTACAGATGCGCATCCAAAAGCCAAGGCAGCCCTGGGAAGGTTTGAACGCCCACTGAGGAATCTGCAGCAACACTGGTAACCAAGTCACAGCGAGTGTCCGCCCAGGAGATGGCCAAGAACAGAGACAAAATGTTGAAGCTGTGAGCCACATGTCCTGCACAGGACACCAGCATCTCCTGCCACTGACAGCAGCAGCAGTCCTTCCTGCTGGGATCCCGGGGAGAGAAATGTTGCTGCATGCACCTGCCTCTCAGGAAGGAACCACGGTTGTCTCCCTCTAGGACCCGAACTGCTTCCAGCCTGCCAGTGTCTCTGACCTTGTGTCTTTGCTTCTCCATGAATGCTCATTGGAGGCCCCAGCTCTGTGTCTACACAGCATGGAGTGCACCTCCTGATTTGGAGCCTTGCCATGCTGAGAGAGTCACACCTTGAGGTCTCTGCATGGTACCTCGCGTCTGACAGCAGCTGAGCTGACAGTGACAGCAAGTGCACACTGCTCCTGACTGAGAGACGTGCTGCGTGCACCCGTTCCTCAAGCACTAGAGCCTCCACCGTAGTAGGCAGGATCGCTCTTGGCACTGGGGCCACGGTTTCTCTGGGCGACGGGCTTGGGGAACCGGCCCAGTTGCAATGGAAAGCTTGTACAAGCCTTGTTGCAGAGCCATTGTGGTGCTGCACATTTCCCTTCATAAGCACCTGCACCTCGCATCCATTCTAAGTGGAAGTCCATGGACCTGTGCTGTGGGCACTGGTGTTGTTACCTCCCCAAGCCAGAGACACAGAGTTCTTTCAGGGATTCCCATGCTGTATGCCTCATCTCTGTGGTTCCTCTAAGACTGCCACTCATCATACATCAGTGGTGCCACCATCACGAGGGGGTCCACAAGGCAGGAACAGTGCCAGTAGGGACCCTGTTAAGCCACAATTCCCCTAGTGGGAGAAAAAGAGGTTGGGTGGACCCTCACAGTCAGTGGTCCTCAAGGCCCAACCAGCTCTTGGTGTCACTTAGCATGGGCACAGTGTTGGGCCTTTAGGACTCTCGCATTTTTTGTCAATGCCTACATGAGCATGCACAGAGCTGCTTGGAGACTACAGTGGTGCACCCTGACCAGGGCCAGCACTGCTGCACTCCATCCTGTGGGTGCCCTTCCAGTCCCCTCTATCTTAGTAGATTTCTCTCCTTCACGACCAGTGTGCAAAGAGGGACAGAGGTGCCTGCTCCTCCACACACACAGATGTCCTTGTAAGACACAGAGTGAAGAGAAACTTCAGGCCCAACGAATAAAATTTCCCAGTCAGAAACCCCAGAGAGGTGGACATTTACAAACTAGCTGATGCAGAATTCAAGATAATTGTTCAAGGAAACTCAGGAGATTTTAAGAAAATACAGAGAAACAATGTCTAGACATCAGGAAAACATAAACTGACCCCCAAAATAAATTTCTCAGGGAGATTGAAGTCATAAAACAAACAGAAATTCTGTCTTTGCAGAGAACAGTGAAGGAAAGAAAACCAAAATGCAATAGAGGCGTCAGCATCAGACTAGATCACTGGAGAAAATGATTCTGTGAACAGGCAACAGGTTACCGGAAACACAGAATCAGAGGGGAAGAGAAAAATATTCTGTTAGTGTTCCACGACGGACAAAGAAGCCCAGGGCATCTGGGATGAAATACATATTACATTTGGAGTGATAAGCATAAGAAGGATGTTGATTCTCACCAGGAACTTTGGGAATCAGAAGATCATGTGATGACAACTCCCAGGTTCTAAAAGGAGCTCAAACCAGCACATGTGCTGAGAGTATCCATCAAAGGTGAAAGTCATGTACACAGTTTTCAGGTACAAGTAAGATGAAGAACTGAAGAAATTCTCTTGCAACAAAACTAAAGTCCAAAAGGTGGTGAAGGGGGTTTGTTGGGTAGAAGGCTACTGATGTGGCATGAAATCACTGACCTGAATAAGGAATGAGATTCACTGGAGAAATAATGCAACTAGTAAAAATGAAAAACACTGCTGTTTTATACATTAACACTGTCTTCCAGGGGGCAACGACCCCACTGACATGTGGGCCTGACACTGGGTTCCCATGTCAGACACCAGAGCTGAGCCAAGTGTCCATTCTCCCAGCACCCTGAGTTGGGGAGTCAAATCAAGTGCAAACTACAGCAAGAACTCTCCTCTGTAATTTAGTTCTTTCACTCCAAAACACACACCCAAGGGGAGGGAGTGACTTTGTTCCCCCAAAGACACATGCAAGTTTCTAGCAGCTTTGATGATAATATCATTGAATCTGAGAGGTCACAGATGTCCATCAATGGAAACAGGGAAGGATGTGATATCCTTTGCTGTATGGCCACAAAGCAGTAGAAAAGAACAAGAATGCAACATGGGAGAGCATAGAGGAGTCTCAGAAACGTGTTGATTAAAAAATGCCAGAGAAGAAACAAGGACTATGTTCCATTTAAAACAGGTGAGGAGGAGCCGGCACTGTGGTGCAGCAGGTTAAAGTCCTGCCCTGAAGTGCCGGCATCCCATATGGGCGCTGGTTCTAGTCTCAGCTGCTCCTCTTCCAATCCAGCTCTCTGTTGTGGCCTGGGATGGCAGCAGAAGATGGTCCAAGTCCTTTGGCCCCTGCACCCATGTGGGATACCCGGAAGAAGCTCCTGACTCCTGGCTTCGAATTGGCCCAGCTCTGGCCATTGCAGCCATCTGGGGAGTGAACCAGCAGATGGAATACATCACTCTCTGTCTCTGCTTCTCTCTCTAACTCTGTCTTTCTAATAAATAAATCTTAAAAAAAAAAAAGGTGAGGAGTTTGAGGTTTGCCAAGGAGTTAAGACTTCACTTCCCATATCCAAGTGCTTGAATTCTATATAGACACTTGATCAGCATAAAATAATCATTTTCTTGCTGTCTCTTAAATAAATAAAAACCAATTTTTTAACGTGTTAATGATTTATTTGTGAATTTGAACGTTAGACTTCCAGAGAGGAAGAAAAAGAGAAAAGGGAGAAGAAAAAAGGAGAGAAAGGGAGAAAAGGGAGGGGGAGAGAGAGAGAGAGAGAGAGAGAGAGAGAGAGAGAGAGAGAAGAGAGAGAGACAGGTTGTCCAATTCTCCATCTACTGGTTAACTCCCCAGATGGCTACAATAACTGCGGCTGGGCAGACCAAAGCAGGAGCTTCATCCGAGTCTCCAATTAGTTGGTCCAAACACTGGGGCCATTTTTTGCTGCTTTTCCCAGGCCATCAGCAGGGAGGTGGATTGGAAGTGGGGTAGCTAGGACTTGAACCCGCACCCATATGGGATGTAGCATCACAGGCAGCACTTTAACCCACCAAGCCACAACACTGGCCCTGAGACTCTGGTTCCTATTTGCACCCTGGGGTTTATCTGAACTTGCACTGCTCTGGCAGAGGTAGGAAAGGATCTAAATCCCCCACCCCTTAGTAAGGAAAGCCAACTTGGGAAATCATGAATCCTGAGTGTTACAGATACTCGACTCTTAACTATTTTCATGAGGGACAACTCAGACATCTATGTGTCCATTTTATTATCTTTGCAACATAATTAAAGAGTAACTTTGATGCTTTTGTAACTATTTTCCATTTCCAACAGTACCCAATTAGCAGCCGCCAGGGATCCAAGAGGCACACTGGTCTCTAGATAGCTTTGTTCCATCTCCTGGTGTGGCTGCTGCCCACTGGCCCTGGTGGCTCCTGACTGGTGTCAAGAGACAGTCCAACGTCAGTCATATGATGGGACAATTCCATCTATTTCTGCTTGCAAGGGCATGCGTATCCTCCCCTGTCTGGAGAGTGCAATTAGTGGGAAACCTAACGCTTGGAACTCATTTTGGAGACAGAAGATCCATGGCCAAGGCACCAGGTTACGTGAGCAGAATATTTCTGTATCTTTGCTACACTGAAGTATATTCCAGGAAACAGCATCTCTTGCTGGAGCTGGCTGGTTTAGGATTAGGAGCAGGTTGGGAATCTTGGGCCTGGGATCAGAAGGGAGGCTATGAAGACACTTTGGGAGTGCACATGGACGGATTCCAATTTCCAGACCCCGAGAAAGGCTGTGCTCCCTCCTCTCTCCCAGTGCAAAGTGTTTCACTGAGATTCACTTTGTTTTCCCCTAGTTTGGAACTCTGTGTACTCATTGAAGATGGATGATTAGCGGACCTGAGGCATGCAATGACGTTTTCTCTGGGACAATCAGGGACATCTCAGGGGCAAGTGTGTCTTTTCTTACCTTTCCAACTTCCTAGCCCAACATCTTGATATTTCAGAAGAGCAAAGATCTGCAGATAGAGCTCTGGTGACACTAAGTGGCCCGAGTGGCACTGAGTCAGGCATTCATTTGTGGTAAACTGAGGTAGAGTCTGTTCCTTTTCAAACAGATGCCCCGCAGTGAACGGTTTGGCTAAATCAAAGAGCTAGTTCAGGAATCTGAGAGGAGCACAGGTTGACCAATGGGCCAAAATCTCCCCCAAGAAATATTAGTGGATGTAAAGGGCAAATAAAATATTTGTTTTATGTGGGATAAATGTAGGAAAATGTAGGAAGGAGAATGAATGAGAGATTAATTGTAGGATTCAAGTCACACCGTGGATCTTTTTATCCCTTGTGGCCATCCTTTACCTAAGGATGGGAAGATCAACAGGTAAAACTTCTGGCCTGGATGACTGCTTAGCATGATGTCAGCCTTGGGTTAAAAGAGGTGGGCTGAGATGCTAACATTCCAGCTAGCGCTGCTCTGTGGCTGTCCCTTCTCACTCACTTCAAGGGAGATGCAGCTGGTGCCCTAGAATGGTTTTCCTTCAATGACACTATATCCCCAAATTTGGAAACTAGTCCTAAGACATGAGGGGATATGTTTTGTGGGATTACAGAATTCCGTGAACATATTTTTCAGGTATAATTTTCCTTTGGCAATATTGAAGGTGTGGCTGTATAATATGAGTATTTTCTTATCAGTAAGATGTGGCATGATCAGAAACGTGGTTGGCATACACATTATTTTTCAGGGTGGCTATAGAATAGAGAGCAAAATGACTATTACAATCCAGTGTTTTTATTTCAAATCTTTTTATTATTGAAAGTCAGCATGTCAGAGATAGACACACACACACACACACACACACACACACAGAGCTAGAGAGAGAGAGCGAGAGCGAGAGAGAGAGAGAGAGAAAGTGAGCATCCTTCTGTTTGTTTACTCCTAAATGGCCACAACTGGCAGGCTGGACTTGGCTGAAGCCAGGAGCCAGGAGCTCCATCTAGGTCTTCCACATGGCTGGCCATGTTCCCCAGCACTTGGGCCAATACTTCCCCAAGTGTTAGCAGCAAGCTAGATTGGAAGCACAGTAGTCAGGACTCAAACCAGCACTCTGACATGGAACGCTAGCACGATAACGAGGTTAACTCTGGTGTGTCTGTGCTGGCCCCAACATCATTATTTATGAAGATTGCTACTTGCAAGCAGAGTACTAACTTATTCAGGTCTTTTGGCTGCACATATTACGTTCATGTATTAAAATAACTTATTTTTATTTAGCAATAGTCAAAAGCTGTATATAAAATCTAATGTTTCAAAATAGTTGAGGCTGTGATTTGGCCTAGAGGTTAAGGTGCTCTTCGGAGTGCCTACTTCCATTATTGAAGATCCTACTTCAGTTTGAAGCTCTCCTCCCAATCCCGGGTTCTGGATGATGTACACACTGGGAGCATAGTTCATGGCTCATGTGCTTGGGTCCCTGGTATCCATGTGCGAGGTCTGATTGAGATCAAAGCTCTTTGCTTTGGACAGACCAAAACTGGCTGTTGTGTGGGCATTTGGGGTTGTGAATCAGTGGACAGTGGGCCTTTCTCTCTCTAATAAACAACATAAATTTCTACTTTTTTTAGGTTTAATGAAATAGGATTCTCCTTTCTACATTGTTCACACTGCACAATAGCCCAGTAAGAGTTGAAGAAGAAAAAATGGAAAAGATGATGATGTGGGATAAAGATAACAGGAGTGTGGTCCAGGAGTTCATCCTGGAGGGCTTCCCTGCTGTCCAGTACCTGGGGACCATCTTGTTCCTGGTGCACCTGCTGGCCTACCTGGCCTCCATCATGGGAAACACACTCATCATCACCATCACCTGGGCTGACCAGCACCTCCACACACCCATGTACTTCTTCCTCAGCACTTTCTCCTTTGTGGAATGCTGCTTCATAACCACGGTGATTCCTAAACTGCTGGCCATCTTCCTGTCAGGGAGGCAAGTGATTTCCTTTGCTGCCTGCTTCACACAAGCTTTTGTCTCTCTTTCCCTGGGGTCAACCATCTTCTTCCTTATGGCAGTGCTGTCTCTGGATCGGTACCTAGCCATTTGCAGACCTCTGCGTTACTCCAGCATCATGAGCCCCAGGGTGTGCTCCCTCCTGGTCACTGCCTGCTTCACGTTGGGATTCCTCTTCATGGTGGTCCCAGTTGTCCATCTTTCCCGGTTGTCGTTCTGTGGCCCCAATGTCATCCCCCACTTCTTCTGTGATTTTGGGCCCTTGGCTAAGCTCTCCTGTTCTGATACTAAATCTATTGAAATACTGTTCTTCAATGTTGCTTTTTTGGTTCTCTTTATATCCATCCTTGTAACCATCATTGCATATGGCAATATCGTAGTCACCATCGTGAGGCTCCCATCACCCAGAGAGCGGCAGAAAGCTTTCTCCACCTGCTCTTCTCACCTCATCGTCCTCTCTCTCATGTACGGCAGCTGTCTTTTCATCTATGTGAAGCCAAAGCAGACGAGCAGGGTGGACTTCAACAGACAGGCTGCTCTGGTGAACACGGTGGTGACCCCAGTACTGAACCCTGTCATCTACACCCTGCGCAACAAGCAGGTGCACCAGGCTCTCAGGGGAGCTCTGTGCAGGAAGAAGTAGAACCACAGCTCCTCAGTAGAGGATGCACTTTTTCCCCAGTTGAATCCAGAATTTCCTCCATGTTCCCAATCTTCAACACATTTGTACATATTTTTTAAATATTTATTTATTTGCTTGAAAGTCATAGTTACACAGAGAAGGAGAGATGGAGAGAGAGAGAGAGAGAGAGGGAGAGAGAGAGAGAGAGAAAGTCTTCAATCCGCTGGTTCACTCCCAATTGGCTGCAGCTGCACCAATCCGAGCCAGGAGCTTCTTCCATGTCTCCCACACGAGTGCAGGGGCCCAAGGACTTGGGCCATCTTCTAAGGCTTTTCCAGCCTATAGCAGAGAGCTGGATCAGAAGTGGAGCAGCTGGGACATGAACTGGCACCCATATGGGATGCCGGCTCTTCAGGTGGCGGCTTTACCTGCTAATGCCACAACACCAGCCCCCTAAATTGTATATTTATTACTTTTTTCATCTTTGATTATTTATCTTAAATTAGGGGCTGACCTGTTAATCCTGTCTGAAAACTCTGAACGTCTTCTTTACATTGAGATAAAAATATTGTCC
Organism: Sylvilagus bachmani; assembly: GCA_015711505.1. Classification (NCBI taxonomy): domain Eukaryota; kingdom Metazoa; phylum Chordata; class Mammalia; order Lagomorpha; family Leporidae; genus Sylvilagus; species Sylvilagus bachmani. The sequence continues at coordinate 13,475 of JADBBT010001383.1, forward strand.
CTCATCTTGTTTTCATTTGTTGTAAATCATTAAGATAAATGATTTTAATGAACACCCTTGAATACATGAATCTATTTGATGCAGGTGGAATCTCAAAGCTGACAAGCTGTGGTTTTGTGTATCTGCTTGTGGTAATTGTAAGGAGGTAGAGAATAAAATTCCTGGGTATTAAGAATAGCAAGTCATCCAAGCATAGGTGACCAGGGTCATGATACTCCGTGGTGAATAACAACACACACACACACACACATTGACGTCTGACTGTCCTTCAATCTGTAAACTCATTGCAGATTTTCAATACAATTATTTTTAATTTTCTGTATACAAAATTAATATTAATTATATAATTATATATTCATGCATATAATCTTTATAATTCTAATTCTCCCTACAAAGAAATCACATAAATGAATATGGCTGAAATAAAGATTAATAAATCTTAATTAATAATTAATTATTAATTTTATTAATAATTAATTTTATTAATTTTATTAAATTAATAATTAATTAATAAAATAAATTATTGGCTTCATTGGTTTGTCAGGTTGGTTTTACAAGCAAAGGACTGAAGTTGAATTGCCTCAAGTAAAGATGTATTATGAACTGTGGGCTAAAGACTGAATAATTAAGATTTTCCCTACCATACAAATTTGTTACGATTGGATAAAATCTAATCAGAGTTGGAAGAAGTCTACTTGTGGCTGTGATGCTGTCCAAATGTACATATGAATAAGTGTTTCAGTTGTGTAGTAAGAGGTTAGGTGGTGATCACCTTTAGACATCATTTTAGTACCACTGTGAGTGACAGTACTGATGCTGTCTGTGACATGATACTTTTAAAAAAGTGTGACTTGACAATATGAGGGCAAATGGACGAATTCTTTACTTAACACATTTTGAATTGATCTCATGTGTACAAAGAGAATTGAAAATGAATCTGGATGTGAACGAAGGGGTGGAGGGAGCGGGCAAGGGGGGAGGGTTGTGGGGGGAGAGGGAAGGTGTGGGGGGAAAGCCATTGTAATCCATAAGTCGTACCTTGGAAATGTATATTCTAAATAAAAGTTAAAAAAAAAG
>JADBBT010001384.1:0-14550 GCA_015711505.1 Sylvilagus bachmani
ACACAAACAAGACTAGTGTCTGCTAATCCTAACTGATAGAATCAAAAAGGGAGAGAACGATCCAACATGGGAAGCGAGATACACAGCAGACTCATAGAATGGCAGATGTTCTAAATAGCACTCTGGCCTCAGAATCAGCCCATCAGGCATTCGGATCTGGCTCAAGAGCCCATGAGAATATTTTAGGCATGGAAAGCTAAGACACTCTGAAAAACAAAAAAAAGAAGACCTAAATGAAAGATCTCTGCGAGTGAGATCCCAGTGGAAAGAACGAGGCCATCAAAGAAGGAGGTACCTTTCTCTGAAGGGAGGAGAGAACTTCCACTTTGACTATGACCCTGTCGGAATAAGATAAATAAATCTTTTAAACATAAATAAATAAAAAATTTGACAGAAACTGTGGATTCAAAAGGCTTCCACGGCCTAGGCAGCTCATGTCAAGAGATTCAGGTGATCACTGACGTCATACAAAAGAGTGTTAAGCGTTAAATTAACAACAGGAGTCACTGTGCACTTACTTCCCATGCAGGACTTCTATCCTCAATGAGTTTATTATGAGAATTAACTGTAGAACTTGTCCTTAGTTTGTGTGTGTGTGTGCACATATTGTTGAAATCTTAGTATAGAGTTGGTCTTCTGTGTATAAAGTTAATTGAAAATGGATCTTAGTGGAGAATGGGACTGGGAATGGGAGAAGGAGGAGGATGTGGGGTGGGAGTAGGGGTGGGAGGATGGGTATGGTGAAAAGAATCACTATATTCCTAAAGTTGTACTTATGAAATTTGTACTCATTAAATAAAAGGTTTCGGTCAGTGCTGCTGCTCACTAGGCTAATCCTCTGCCTTGAGGCACCGGCACAACAGGTTCTAGATTCTGTCCTCGTTGCTCCTCTTCCAGTCCAGCTCTCTGCTGTGGCCTGGGAAGGCAGTGGAGGATGGCCCAGGTCCTTGGGCCCTGCACCCACATGGGAGACCAGGAGGAAGCACCTGGCTCCTGCCTTTGGATCAGCACGGTGCACCGGCCGCAGTGGCCATTGGAGGGTGAACCAACAGAAAAGGAAGACTGTTCTCTCTCTCTCACTGTCCACTCTGCCTGTCAATAAATAAATAAATAAATAAATGAAAGGTTTCTTTGGGGGGAAAAAGTGGATATCCTTGTCTTTTTCTAGATCATGGAGGAAATATTTTCAAGGTTTCCTTGTTTGATGTAACTTTGGGTCTGGGTTTATCATATATAGGTTGAACTAATTCTTGTGTTGAACTACATTCCTTCAAACCTAATTTGTTTACAGTTTTTTTTTTAATCATGAAGAGATGTTGACTCTTATCAGACGCTTTTTCTCTGTCTATTGAGATGATTATTTGGTTTTTGTCCTTCATTCTGTTGATGTGATGAATTATGTTTATTGATTGCCGTATGTTGAACCATCCTAGCATAATTGAGATAAAGTTCACTGATCATAAGTACATAATCATTTTGTCCTACTAAATCTGAATTGTTAGTATTTTGTTGACAGTTTTTGTACCTATGTTCATCAGGAATATTGGCCTATAGTTTTCCTTTTTTGCTGTGCCTTTGTCTGGCTTTTTAATCAAAATAATGTTGGCTTCAGGGAATGAGTTTGAAAAAATTCCCTCCCAAGAAAAAGAATTTTGACCACTTGGGTTCAAGCCACATTTAATTGGGAAATATTCATCGCATAGAAGTGGCAGTGGTTACCTGTACATTTTGTAATCGACCAAGACAGGATTGTCCAGCCTTTATTATGTTAAAATCCCCAATGTCAGTATGCCCACTGAACTGCTTCTTTTTCTTATGTTTTCCAGGTGCTTCAACACTTTATCTGCCACCAATAAAAGCTCAATAACAAAATAAAATTGCCACTTTGAATAAATTGTCACATCAAATCATTTTGCAAAATGTTTAACTTTATTAAACATTTTAAACATGTTATAAACATATATACATATTCAGTACAACTCTATCAAACTGAAAACATTTTTTGCAAAATGGAGTAATTGTTAAGTACATAAAGATTTAGTCCCTTGTAACTCTGCTTTATCAAACTGAAAATTATGATAAATATTACAGTGTGATTCTAAGCATACCTTTATGTATAGTACATGTAGTATAAAGAATACATTTTCTGAAAAATTGTAATTATAATTACAATATAATTATAATATTAATATGAAATAACTTCACATACTTTTTTAAAAGATTTATTTATTTATTTGAAAAGCAGAGTTACACAGAGAGAGAAGGAGAGGCAGAGAGAGATCTTCCATCCTCTGATTCACTCCTCAAATGGCCACAATGGCCGGAGCTGCGCTAATTTGAAGCCAGAAGCCAGGACATTCCTCTGGGTCTCCCACATGGATACAGGGGCCCAATGACTTGGGCTTTCCCAGGACATAGCAGAGAGCTGGTTCAGAAGTGGAGTGGCTGGGATATGAACTAGTGCCCATATGGGATACTGGCACTGCAGGCGGAGGCTTTACCTGCTATGCCACAATGCCCACCCCCATACACTCTTAAAATTTACATTTTCAGTTTTACCAAGTCATGTAATAATTCTTAAAGTTAGTCATTAAAAAGTGTGCCCTTCACTCAAATTTCCCAAGTTCTTTCTTAACCTAATCAAGTGATGCATACCATGCAATGAACTGATTTCACAACTAATTCAAGTTAATTTATAACAACTAATTTTTAAAAGAATTTTATTTGAGAAGTAGAGTTACAGACAGAGAGAGGGAGAGACAGAGAGAGAGAGGTCTTCCATTTGCTGGTTCACTCCCCAAATGGCTGCAACAGCCAGAGTTTAGCCGATGGGAAGCAAAGAACCAAGAGCTTCTTCTGATCTCCCATGCAGGTGCAGAGGTCCAAGCACTGTGTCATCTTCCATTGCTTTCCCAGGTCATAGGCAGAAAGATGGGATGCCCACACGACAAGTGAAGCCTTAGCCTACTATGCCACAGCACCAGCCCCAACAAGTAATTTTTTAAATTTATATCCAAATATAGAAAAGAATGCTTACAATTTTTTTTACTTTCAATTTACTTTATAATCACAGGCTTAATACACCACTAACTGTAATGTTCAACACGTGGAAAGACCACAGTTCCCCAGGAATCTACAAAAAGGCTATAAATAGCAGTCAAATCATGAAATGTCAGTTTCAATCTTACACTTTTATGAATTCTATACTAGGTGCCATATATTAGGGAAAACGTGGTATTTGTCTTTTGTGGACTGGCTTATTTCGCTGAGCATAATGATCTCCAGTTGCATCCATTTTGTTCAAAAGACAGGATTTCATTCTTTTTATGGCTGAGTATTATTCCATTTTATATATCATTTTCTTTATCCATCCATCAATTGATGGATATTCTTTTTTTTTAACCTCATCAAGTCTGTCGTTAAGGCTTTCCACCGTATTTTTTCATTTGGCATACTGAACTCTTCATTTCTAACATTGCGGTTTCATTTTTCTTTACTATCTCAGTCTCCTGACAGAATTTCTTGTCCATGTCATGTACAGATTTTTTTTCAGCTTATGTATTTGCTTATCTGTGTTTTGAATAATCTTACAATCATTCTTTTAAATTCCTTTTCAGGCATTTCATCAATCTTCTCATCTTCACAGACTAATATTGAAATATTGTTGTGCTCCTTTTGGGGTGTCATATTGTCTTCCTTGTTTATGTTTCTTGCATTTCTACTTTTGTTTTTGCACTTGCGGGTAAATACCTCTTCATATCTCCTCTGAAGGCTTTGTTCCGTGAAGTGTCCCTCTTTGGCTTAGTGAAATGCCTTCTCTTTCTGCAGATATCCAGAGGTGTGTGCTGGCTGGGGCTAGAGAGCTCTGAGCAGAGCTCAAGGGTGGAGCAAGAATCCAGAGACACCCAAGTTTGATGTGGTATATCCCCTCTATTGTCAGCAGGAAAGAGGGTATGATCACATTGGCTGGCATGTTTCACAACACTAGCCTCTCTGCAAGGTAAGCCAGCTGTCCAGGGTGAGCCCCGAGTGCTGAGCACCCCACCCACTCAGGCACAGGAACCACACAAAGGATCTATATGCTCTGAGCCTGTGGAGTCAGACCCAGAGATTGCACAAAGACGCACACACAGCCTTTTCAGTTTCCTGCTCTATTAAAATCACAGGATTCCCACAGTTACAGAGTGCAGAGGATCCACTCCCTGCCCTGTGATCCTCTCCATCCATGGAGAGAACCACCCCATTCCCAGATTCAGCCACCTGCCTGACAAAGGTTGGTTGGGTGAGGGGAAGAGAGCAAAGTGTTCTCCCTTCATAGAAGTAAGAAGACACCCTGCCCCCTCCACCTCTCTAGGCTGGACTCAAAGTCAGTGAGGACCATGGATTTCTCCCTCAGGTAGAATCCACCAGATGTGTGTGGGCCACAGCCACCTTCACTCTCCTTATTCTTGGAAGATGGTCCTTCCTTCCCCCTGACTGCTGGGCGTCTTGGTGGGGGAGGGGAGGAAATTGATGTTCCCTCCCTTTATGGTATTAGGTGAGCACCCTGCCTCCTGCCAGCTCTTCAGGCTGGACTCAACGGCAGTGGGTACCACTAGATTCTCCCTCAGTCAACATCACCAGTGGCATGCTGGCTGCTGCAGATTCCTCTCACCTCAGTCTGAGAACAGGGTGTCTCCACCAGCTGTGGATTCCTAGTGGTTTGCTGCTAGCTGCTGCACGATTGTACAGTCTTCACTGCTCCAAACAGTCTCTCTTCTTTCTGTAGACTTTCCACAGAAGACTTCTCTTCAACTGTCCCTGGAAATCAGGGTCCTCGCCTGTCCTGGCATCTTTCTGTGGTCAGAACAGTTTATCTTTTTCCCTATTCAGCCACCTGGGATCCTGTAAGCTGAGTTTCATAGTTTTTGTATCCACTTTCTATGAGTTATAATTTCAGTAATGGAATTCTAATCCCTCAATTTATTTCCTGAATTTTGAGGTTTGGAAGTCAATGCATTCACTCAAGTATCATTAAGTCATTTATTCTTCAATTTGATAAACTTTAACACTGGGATCTCTGATGGTCAATATCTTATGCCAGAAATGCAACTGGATATTTCTTATATTTTCTCCTAGTTTATTGTCTTGTTTAATTGTCTAAAACTGAGATAGAATTTTTTGTTGATGGTTAAATTTCAGGTTCTAGATGTAGGTGCAAATATGTAAGATCCTAGCTCTGTCCTCTGTGAACTCATTCAGCCTCTGACCACAGTGAACATTAGGCCTTTATAACTATTAAGAACTGCACCACTGCACACTTCTCCATAGGTTTTAGTTGCCTATTTATACAGTGACAGTCTCTTGATCCTCCTGTTACTATGCCTCTCATGCTCTCTAAGTGAATCATGGCCCCAGTCTCTGTTTCCTTCATCTGTACCCTCCACCCTGAAGCTTCCTCCCTTTCCTAACCCTTCCTGGTATAAGGAATGGGAATTAGATATTAAAATGTCTTTGTCTTTATTTATTATGCACTACACGCTCCTTTACCTTGGAACAGTTGCTATGCAGGTCACAACATTAGTATCCTACATCAGAGTGCCAGTTTCAGTCTTGACTGCTCTGCTTCTGATCCAGCTCTCTGTCAATGTGCCTAGACAAACGGCAGAACTTGGTCCAAGCAGTTGGGCCTCTGTAACTCATGTGGTGGATCTGGATGGAGTTCCAGGCTCCTGACTCCAGCCTGGCTAAGTGTTGGCCATTGCAGCCATATGGGGGGTGAATAGATGGAAGATGTTTCTCCATAAAGGAATGCCTGGGATAGAACCTGCTTATGTGCACCCTGGAAGGCAGCAGATGATGGTTAAATTACTTTGGTCCTTGCTACCCATGTAGGAGATTCAGGTTGATTTCCTGGCTCCTGACTTCAGCCTGGCTCAGCCCCAGGCATTGCAGACAATTGTGGAGTCAATCAGCAGATGGAATATCTCCTTCTCTCTGGCTCCCTCTCACTCACTCTCTCTCAATCTGGCTTTCAAATGAGATTTCTTTTTTTTTTAAATCTATGTTAATATGGATTCAGTTCACCCACATTTCATATGATGCTTGCCACAATCCAAGGGTGGCTCAACCTGCTGTATCACAACACAGCCTATATGCAAACATTGCTTAAAAAGGTTCTAACATTTATAAGCGCCATGAGATTTGCTTGCTAAAGGTTGAGATTTTGCCAAATTAGATTAGATATCACTCAGTATAACCTATTCTCCACATTTCCTTTGTCTCCCTAAATTGTGTTAAGGCTCTCTGGGAATTCCTCATGGGTGCTAGTTCTTTTGACAGGCTAATCAAAGCCTGGTTACTTCAAACTTGTGACTTGACATCTGTATACTTGGTTTCACCATGCTGACTCCTTCTCCAGTGTTGTCTATAATTTCATTTGCTTGATGTCCTAAAATCTCTAGGAAATTAGACACGAGTGCTCCTGGTACCACACAGTCATCCATGTGACCTTTAGGTACAAAACTGGTGCTCTTGTGAGAGAAGAATACAGCTATAAAAGTACATTTTTATAGTTAAGCCCTCCGGGGATTCACTTAATGAAGGGTAGAGGGAGAGGCATCCAAAGAAAAAACTGAGGAGTAAGACTATTTTTAAATTTTCATTGATATAAAAAGAACAGATTTCATGTACTTCATAGATACAATTTTAAGAAAATAACCATACTTTCCTCTCCCCTCAACTCCCCTACTTCCTTCCTTTCTTTTTTTTCCATTATTTTTTGCAGTAATTTATAATCACAAGCTTCATGCATCACTAACAATAATGTTCAGCAAGTAAAAAGTAAAAAGACCATTATTCCCAGAAATACCGTCTAGGGCAACAAACAATAATTAAATCATAAAATGTTATTTTTCATTCTTATACATTTTTTGTATTCTATATTAAATGCCACAAATCAGAGAAGACATATATTTGTCTTTTTGAAACTGGCTTATTTCACTAAGTATAATTGTCTCCAGTTGCATCCATTTTGTTACAGAAACAGAAGTTCATTCTTTTTTATGGGTGAGTAGTACTCCACCGTGTGTGTGTGTGTGTGTGTGTGTGTGTGTAATCCAGTCATCAGTTAATGGACAACTAGGTTGATTCCACATCTTAGCTATTGTGAATAGAGATGCTATAAACATGTGGGTACAGATAACTCTTTCATACACTGATTTCATTTCCTTTGGGTAAATGGCCAGGAGGCAATGGCTGGGTCATATGGTCGATCTGTTTTCAGATTTCTGTGGAAGCTCCATACTGTCTTTCATAATGGTTGTACTAATTTAACTTCCCACTAACAGTAAATTAGGGTACATTTATCTCCACATCTTTCCCCCATTTATTATTTTTTATTTTTTGGATGATAGCCATTCTAAATGGAGTGGTTTTTATTTGCATTTCCCTGATGACTAGTGATCCCAAGCATCTTTTCATGTGTCTGTTGGCCATTTGTATTCATCCTTTGGAAAATGTCTGTTCATGTCCTTTTCATATTTCTTAACTGGCTAGTTTGTTTTGTAGTTGAGTTTCTTGAGTTCTTTGTATATCCTGGATATATAGTTTGCAGATATTTTTTCTGTTCTGTCAGATGTATAGTTTGCAATTTTTTTTTTCTATTCTGTCAGATGCCTCTTTACTTTGTTGAATGTTTCCTTTGCTGTGAAGAAGCTTTTTAGCTTGATGTAATCCCATTTGTCTATCTTTGTCTTTATTGCCCATGCTTTGGGTTCTTTTCCAAGAAGTATTTGCAATCCTAATGTTTTGAGTGTTTCTCCCAAGTTTTCCTCTATTAATTTGATGGTATAACGTTGTATATTTAGATCCTTGATCCATTTTGAATTGACTTTTGTATAAGGTGTAATGTAGAGGTCTTCTTTCATACTTCTGCATGAGGAGATCTAATTTTCCCAATACCATTTGTTGAAGATATTGACTTTTCTATAGGGAGTGATTTTAAGTCATTTGTCAAAGATTAGTTGTTTGTTGATGTGTGGATTAATTTCTCTCCTACTCCTACTCTTAATTTTTACAAATATCTATTTTCTGTTTACTTTATACTCATAAGATTAACCCTACAGTAACTGAAGAGTTAAACAAGTAGTATGAAGAAAAAAACACTATTCCTCAACAGTAGAGACAAAGGCTATAAACAAAATGGTAATGATCTTGCAAGTGCTTTCTCAGTGGAGGCACTGTTCGTGCATATAAATGCTCTTGATTTTTTTGCATCGACTTTATAACCTGCAACTTTACCAAACATTCTTATGAGGTTCAACATTCTCTTACTGGAATCTTTTGGTTCCCCTTATATATCAGATCTTAGCGAAAATGTTTCCAGTTTTTCCTCATTCAATGTGATGCATGCTATGGATCTGTCATATATTTCCTTGATTGTGCTGACTTATGTTCTTTCTATACCCAATTTGCTTAAGGTTGTTTTTCTATTACCACGAAAGTATGATATTTTATCAAATGCTTTATTTGCATTTATTGAGATAATCATGTGGTTTTTATTTGTCAATCCATTATTGTGATGTATCATGTTTTCTGATTTGCATATGTTGAACCATCCCTGCATGCCTGAGATAAACTCCACTTTGATACAAATTTAAAATATGTTATCTCAAAAACTAAAAAAAGATGGAAAGAAAGGGAGAAGGTAAGAGGGTGGGAGGGAGGAAGAAAGGGAATATTATTATGTTCTTAGAATTGTATCTACAAATCATATTAAATGTGTTTGAAAAAAACTATTTAAAATTAAAAGAAAAAAACAAAAAAGAAAACTAAGCAACACTTTAAAAAGTTTACCAAAGAATAACGGATCTTCAAAAAGTTCTGGAAAATGTATTATGAAAAAAATTTGCATGGATTCCAAAAATGTGTCCTGCAAAATACACTTTTTTGGCAATTTTTTTCCATTGAAAGATTAGATTTTGAGTTTATTTATTTATTTGAAAGGGAGAGGGAGAGAGAGAGAGAGAGAGAGAGAGACTTTCCATCTTCTGGTTCACTCCCTAAATACCCTACAGCTGAGCTAGGAGCCAGGTTCTCCAACTAGGTCTTCTACATGAGTGACAGAGACCCAAGTACTTGCGTGGTCACTTGGTGTTTCTCAGGATGCATATTAGCAGAAAGCTAGATCAGAAGTAAAGATGGAGCTTGGTCTCAGGCATTCTGATATGGGATGTGGGCATCCCAAGGAGTAGCTTCACCTGCTGTGCTACAATGCCCACACCAGAATAACTTAATTTCATTCTCCATGAACTCTTTGAAGTATTCTTGTAGAACAAGTTAGCACTGTTATTTTAAATGGATTAATTTCATAACCAGAATAACCACAGCCTCACAATAGACAAGTAGCAGGAAGAGAATTGATACCCAAAATTTGGCAAACATCTCCTTTAAAAATCCAACTCACAACAATGATTTTCTCTGTATAAGTGTGAAAGTATTTTAGGTTTATGTTCTCCAAGGTTCCTTCTTATCTTAATGTGAACTTCTTTAACCTTTGGTGGGGCTATGTGGAAAAGGGGATCTTCTGTTCCCATTGCACACTGCATTTCATAACTTAAGTGTCATTAAAACATTATAATGAGCTTTAATTATATCTTTATAAATACAGATTCCATATATATTATAAATATGAATGGGCAGAAAATTATTCCCAGGATGATTTTCATTGAACGCTAGAATTATAAGTCTTATAGACAGATTACCTTGTGTTGACCTTTGTGTGAGAAATGCAGCCCAGACAGACTAAATTATTGCTCCATGATCATATAAGACATGGGATTTAGCAGTGGACTGGATCTGATATATACATCTTCTAGATCATGACTCTTTTTTTAAAGATTTAGTTTATTTATTTGAAAGACAGTTACAGAGAGAGGTAGAGACAGAGAGGTCTTCCATCTGCTGGTTCACTCCCCAGTTGGCCTCAATGGCCGGAGCTGTGCCTATCCAAAGCCAGGAGCCAGGAGCTTCTTCCGGGTCTCCCACGTGGGTGCAGGGGCCCAAGGACTTGGGCCATCTTCTACTGCTTTCCCAGGCCACAGCAGAGTCTCAGATCAGAAGTGTAGCAGCCAGGACTAGAACTAGCACCCATATGGGATGCTGGCACTTCAGGACAGGGCTTTAACCCGCTGCGCCACGTGCCGGCGCCTCATTCGCTATAATTTCTAGTGCAATAGACAAACAAAATAATTCTCTATATATCCCTTGTTCAAAAAGGACACATTTATAAAAGAGGAGTTGCTTATTTGTCTGTAAGAAGCTAAGCCAGTACTTCCCTGCCGTGTGTCAATCACGCAGCAGTGAGGCAGAAATCCGACATAATTTGGCAGGATTTGAAGAGGACCATGAATGTTGTGAAAGACTATCGACTGTCACAGTGAGTTCCCGGAAGACCTAATGTGTGTCTCTGACCACTATCTCTCTATCTCCCCCTTTGAACCTAAACCAGATTTTGCAACTGGTAGGTTTTGACAATTAGGCAAGTTAAAGCTTCTCATTATAAAAGTGGAAATTAGACCTGGGTCTGGGAGTGTGGGGGTGTTGGGGGCAGGCAGTGTTGTGGCAAAATGGGTTAAGCCACTGTCTTTGATGCCGGCATCCATATGGGTGCCAGTTTGAGTCCTGGCAGCTCCACATCTGATCTACCTCCCTTCTAATGTATCTGAAAAAGCAGCAGAAGATGGCCCCAGTGCTTGGGCCCTTGCACCCACAAAGGGGACTGGATGAAGCTCCTGGCTCCTGGTATCAGCCTGGATAATCCCCAGACATTGCAGCCATTTGGGGAGTTAACCTGTGGATGGAAGCTCTCTCTTTGTCTCTGTCTCTCCCTCTTTCTCTGTAACTCTGTCTTTGAAATAAATGAATAAATCTTTTTTTTTTTTTTCAAGAAAAGAAAGAAATTAGATGTAGGATGCTCCATGATGGCCCTCCAGTCATGTAACTGACCTTTCTGGAGTTATTCAATTAAATGATTTTGCTAAGATTATCAGATTCTGGCAGGGAGAGTGAGAGTGAGAGTGAGAGTGAGAGTGAGAGTGAGAGTGAGAGTGAGAGAGTGAAAGTGAGAGTGAGAGTGAGAGAGAGAGAGAGAGAGACTATAGGACTCTTATAAAATATTTTAATTGATTTGTTCACTTGCAAAATGAATTTTCTCTCATCTTGCCAACTAATGCATCACCCTTTGGAGAATTCCTTTAGATGATTAAATGACTCTTGCAAAGAGATTAACTGTGAGGAATATCCTGGAAACAGATGGACAGCTGAAATCCACGAGTAATTCTCTGGTATCCATCCTTTCCACCTTGCTAAGAAAAATGTTAGGAGTTAATTCTGCCCAGCAATGAAGGTAGAAGCCTTCAATTTTGTTCCCAAAAAATTCCAGGTGCATTCATAGTTAAGATTTTAAGAAAAACAGCAAACTACATACCCGTTAGTGAAGATGCAAATATCAATGATACAGAACACGAAGGAATTTTTATGCTTAAAAATGGTGATGGTATGGACAAGGGCACAGGGTGGCTGGTTTTGGGGGAGCGATGGCTGACTTCTGGCTGTGGAACAAGTCTTAGCTTGAGGCCTGGCTCTATAGTTATTTTTCTCAATCTTGGCTCTGCTTCCACCTGCTGGGGAAGGCTTTAGGACACTAAGTCCAGGCCCTACTTCAGAGTCTATGGAATTTTTAGGAAGCTCCTCAGGTGCTCCTGCTATTCAGTCTGGGCAAAGATTCTTATTCGTTAGCCCAGTAGGCACTGGGACCAGCCTGGCCATGCCCTGCAGCCCTCCTCTGGTCCCTAGCAGAAAGCAGACACTCAGAAAATCCTAAGCTTAGGAGGCTAACATTTGCCCTTGAGGCAGAGTTGCCAAACACAGATTAGAAGCAGGATCAGGTTTTTCAATTTAGGTGAAAACCCTGGCACCAGATGTTAATAAACCATGCTTTCTGGGGAAACTCTCAATGTGCTGATTTCTGCAGGTGGTGTCCCTCAGGGTCACCACAACTGTCCTGATGCAGCTGCTCCACAGGCACAGTGCTGTCACTGCCTGGACTTCCCGTGCCTCCCCCGTCTTTGGGCTCTCCTCCCTTGCCTGCTGTCCAGCCGGAAGAGTCTCTCTAGGACAGTACCCTGCATCTCATCAGCTCCATACTTATCCTGTAGATTCATTCACTGTTTCATTCAATCAGTAAGTATGTGTGGAGTTATCCTAGAGGGTGAATTCCACACTTACATCTCCAGAGTCTCCCTGTCAAAAGCACTCATGAGATCCTTTGCTGTGCCCAGCATAAAGACCACTCTTCCTCCTAGGACCAGCCTGCAACAACTTAAGAGTAAATGGAAGCCCATGTTTTTCCAGCACTTTTGAGTCTGTCAGACATTTCTGTAGGAATGAGTATCTTTCTATCTATCCATTATTTGAAACCAAGAGAGAGGGAGGAGAGAGAGGGAGATTGGTTCATTTTCTGATTGGCCACAACAGCCGGGGCTGAGCCAGGCTGAGGCCAGGAGCCAGGAGCTCCATCCAGGTCTCCTTTGTGGGTGGCAGGGACCCAACTACTTGGGCCATCTTTTGCTGCCTTCCCAGGCTCATTAGGAGGAAGATGGATCAGAAGTAGAGCAGCTGGGACTCGTAACACAAGCAGCAGCTTAACCCACTGTGCCACAATGCTGGCCCCTGCAGGAATGATTTTAATTGCTTACTATGCTTAATCTGGGGCATCATATTTTAAGTTCTCCTAGTTTAATGGAAAGAAAACTGTACATTACGAGGTCAGTTGCTAGTAAGTGACGGTGCCAATATACCTAATGTCAGTTGCACTCACGGAAGCAATCTCTGCAGAATGCTGCATTTACTAGAGGATCTTACTGAAGGTGCTACCCATAAACCTTCATTGATTTTTGCCTCCAAAGAGTTTTATTAACAGTGAGGGAACCGAACGCCAGCAGCGCTTTTAACCACCACAAGCTTATGTTCTGGCTCCTCTCAGCCACAGCGGAGTGACGCTCCGTGATGACTGTATACAACACCTTGCTGCCACCTAGTGGTGAGCATGATGTTCAAACCTTGCCAAGAGCAGGGATAAAATTCTCCTTAGAATAAATGGCTAGAATTGAACAAGCAATAGTGGTTTTGTGGAAACAGTCTTCTTATGCCAAAAAAACCCCACCCTGATATATCCGTTTAAGAAGTTTAGATATTAAACCAAGAGCGACTTTTTACAAGAGGCAGGAAATAACCCCTTTCTCCTCTTTTTATCTGTTCATGTCATAGCTTTTCCTTAAGTATTTTTTGTTTTACATCAGAAACAGATTGTCACCCTAACTCTTCAGTATCTGTGAAATATCTCTTATGGATACCCAACTGGCTGAGATTGCTCTTTAACCTTTTTCTTAAATTAGCACTTAAATATCAAATAATAGCATTTTCTCAGTTTATTCAGAGTCAAAACTGGGCCCTGGGCTCCAGAGTCCACTGGGTCAGAGCTATCTGAATGGCAGCTCTGCATGCCTGGGTCCGAGCTCATTTCCCTCTGAAGATTTGATAATTTTAGTCTACCAAACAACGTGACAATAGATATCAAGGAAAAGAACACACGGTGTTATTGTCTGCCTAAGGCAGGGAAACCTCACGAGGAGCAAGATGACCAAACCTCACAGAGAGCTGGGGGAGGGGGAATGGAGGTGGCACAGGCTTGTAAAGGCTGGAGAAGGAGAGCAAGGGTTGTCTTGCTACGCAGATGAAGTCTCCTCGGGAATGGCCATCTCTGGGTCAGGTGTCAGTCCTCCTGACTCTTCTTCCTTAGGGAAGATCCTGGAGAGGCAGGGCTGGGTGAAAGTTGGATGCCAGATACAAAGGCCAGTGCCTCCCTTGCTGTTACTTTAACTTCAGTACTTCGCAGCTTGTGGTATTTTGTTTCATAGTGTGTGTGTGTGTGTGTGTGTGTGTGTGTAAAATCTCTTGTGCCTGATGGCTTTTTTTGCAACCTATCAATGCAGTGCATTTCTACACAAAAGTTTTGTGTCTATTTCTGCAGGGACCTCAGGACCTTGCCATCTGGAGATGCTTAAGAGTCTCTGGGTCACACTGTTAGGAAGGAAGTCAGAAATGAGCTTATGTGTGTGTGACAAAGGCCTAAGGAATTGACATTGACATCTAGGTCCAGCATCCGCATCTCAAAAAAAAATCCCGATAACCTTCCAGGTGCAGCCCAGTTCTGCACTTCAAACTTCCTGCCCGATCCTGATGACCTTCCAGGGGGTCCTGCCCCTTCTACCTGATAACCATCCTTCCTCTAAGGCGGGGCAACGCCAGCCAGGCTTCCCCTGTCTGATAACTTCAGGGGGAAAACTCAGAAAGGAATTGTTCATATTTACATCCAACAAGTCCTTTGTTCAGGAGGAGAAGGAGAAGGGTTGAGGGAAGGCAAGACCCACCCCCTTAAAAGCCCCAGCCTAAATGTAAACTGCGCACTCTGTCTCAGGCTCTGTCTGGAGAGGTGCCCACCTGTTCTTA
>JADBBT010001385.1:0-14550 GCA_015711505.1 Sylvilagus bachmani
CTAACCCTAACCCTAACCCTAACCCTAACCATAGCCCTATCCCTAACCCTATCCCTAATCCTAGCCCTAGCCCTAGCCCTAGCCCTAACCCTAACCCTAAACCTAACCCTAGACCAAGCCCTAGCCGGAGCCCTAGCCCTACACCTAATCGTAAACCTAGCTATAGCCCTAGCCCTCACCCTATCTCTAAACCTGACCGTTCCCTAGCCCTAAACCTAACCCTAACCCTAACCCTAACGCTAACCCTAACCCTAAACCTAGCCCTACATATAACCCTAGCCTTAACCCTAGCCCTAGCCTTATTGCTACACCTAACCCGAACCGTAACCCTAGCCCTGCCCTAGACATAGACCTAGCCCTAGCCTTCACCCTAACCATAACCCTAGCCCTAGCCCTAACCCTACCCTAACCCTAAACATAGCTCTAGCCCTAACCCTAGACCTAGGCATAGCTCTAACCCCAACCCTAGCCCTAACGCTATTCCTGGCCCTAGCAGTAACCCTAAAATTAACACTAGCCCTAGCCCTCACCGTAACCCCAACCCTAACCCGAACCCTAAACCTAACCAAGGCCCTAGACCAAGCCCTACCCTTAGCCCTAACCCTAACCCTAAACTGAGCCCTATCCCTAACCCTATGCCTAATCCTAGCCCTAACCCTAACACTAACCCTAACTCTAACCCAAAACCTAGCCCTATCCCTAACACTAACACTAACATAAACATAAACATAGTCTGAGCCCTAACCCTACCCCTACCCCTAACCCTAACTCTAACCACAGCCCTAGACCTAGCCCTAGCCTTACCCCTAACATTAACACTAACCCTAGCCCTATCCCTAACCCTATCCCTAATCCTAGCCCTAGCCCTAGCCCTAGCCCTACCCTAGCCCTAACCCTAACCATAAACCTAACCCTGGCCCAAACCCTAGCCGTAGCCCTAAGCTTAGCCCTAGCCCTAGCCTTAACCGTAAACATAACCCTAGCCTTAGCCCTAACCCTAACACTAACCCTAAACATAGACTTAGCCCTAGCCCTAGTCCTAGACCTAACCCTAAACCTAATGCTAATCCTTACCCTAACCCTAGCCCTAGAACTAGACCTAACACTAACCTAACGCTAGCCCGTAACCTAGCCTTAGCCCTAACCCTAACAGTACCACTAACCCTAACCCTAACACTAAACCTAGCCATAGACCTAAACCTAACCATAAAGCTAAACCTAGCACTTGCCCTAACCCTAAAACTAACCCTAGACCTAGCCCTAGCCATACCACTAACCCTAACACTAACCCTATCCTTAGCCCTAAGCCTACCCGTAACCCTAAACATAGCCCTAGACCTCCCCCTAGCCCTAGCCCTAACCCTAACTTTAACCTAACCCGAACCCTAGCCCTAGCCCTAACCCAGGCCTAACCCTAACCCTAGCCCTAGCCCTAGCCCTAGCACTAACCCTAACCCTAATCCTAACCCTAACCCTAGCCCTAAACCTAACCCTAGCCCTAGCCCTAGCACTAACCCTAAACCTAATCATAACCCTAACCCTAACCCTAGACCTAAACATAACTCTTACCCCAAACCTAGCCCTAACAATATTCCTAGGCCTAGCAGTAACCCTAAACCTAACCCTAGCCCTAGCCCTAACCGTAATCATAACCTAAACCTAACACTAACACTAACCATAGCCCTAGCACTAGCCCTAACACTAACCATAATACTAACCCTAAACCTAGCCCTAGCACTACCACTAAACCTAACCCTAAACCTAACACTAACACTAACCATAATACTAACCCTAGCCCTAGTCCTAAACCTAACACTAACCCTAACCCTAACCCTAAACCTAGCCCTAGCACTACCACTAACCCTAACCCTAACCCTAGCCCTAGCCCAAACCCTAACCATAACCCTGATCCTAACCATAGCTCTAGAGCAAGCCCTAGCCTTATTCCTTAACCTAACCCTAAACCGAGCCCTATCCCTAACCCTATGCCTAATCCTAGCCCTAGACCTAACACTAACCCTAACCCTAACCCTAAACCTAGCCCTAGCCCTAACCCTAACAGTTAACAATAAGCATAGCCAGAGTCCTAACCCTACCCCTAACTCTGACCCTAACTCTAACCATAGCCCTAACGCTAGCCCTAGCCTTAGCCCTAACCATAACCCTAATCCTAGCCTTATATCAAGCCCTAATCATAACCCTAATCCTAAACCTAGCCCTAGCCCTAACCCTAACTCTAACCTAAACCTAACCCTAGCCCGAGCCCTAACACTAGCCCTAACCCTAGCCAGAGCCCTAACCCCTAAACCTAAACCTAAACCTAGCCCTAACACTAATCCTAACCCTACCCCTAACCCTAGCCCTAACCCTAACGCTAACCCTAACCCTACACATAACCTTAGCCCTAACCCTAACCCTAGCCCTATCGCTACACCTAACCCTAACTCTAACCCCAGCCCTAGCCCTAGACCTAGCACTAGCCATAGCCCTAAGCCTAACCTAACCCCAACCCTAGCCCTAACCCTTACGCTAACCCAAGTCCTAGCCCTAACCCCAAACCTAGCCCTAAACTTAACCCTAGCCATAGCCCTGACCGTAACACTAACCCTAATCCTAGCCCTAGACCTAACCCTAACCCGAAACCTAGCCCTAACACTATTCCTAGCCCTGGCCCTAACCCTAACCCTAGCTCTAGCCCTAACCCTAACTCTAACACTAACCCTAACCCTAACCCTAGCTCTAGCCCTAAACCTAACCCTAACCCTAATCCTGGATTAGCCTTAGCCCTAACCATAGCCCTAACCCTAAACTTAACCCTAACCCTATCCCTAGCCCTAGCCCTAGCCCTAACCCTAACACTAATCCTAAACCTTACCCTAAACCGAGCCCTAGAACTAGACCTAACCCTAACCCTAACCCGAGCCCATACCCTAACCCTAGTCCTAACGCTAACATTAGCTCTAATCCTAACACTAACCCTAAACCTAGCCCTAGACCTAAACCTAACCATAAACCTAAACCTAGCCATTGCCCTAGCCCTAAACCGAACCCTAGCCCTAGACCTAGCCCTAGCACTAGCCTTAACCCTAACCATAACCCTAGCCCTAGCTATAACCCTAACCCTAACCCTAAACCTAACCCTAACTCTAATCATAGCCCTAGCGCTAGCCCTAGCCTTACCCCTAACATTAACACTAACGCTAGCACTATCCATAACCCTGTCCCTAATCCTAGCCCTAGCCCTAGCCCTAACCCTTACCATAAACCTAACCCTAGCCCAAATCCTAGCCGTAGCCCTAAGCCTAGCCCTAGCCCTAACCCTAGCCTTAAACCTAAACATAACCATAGCCTTAGCCCTAACCATAACCCTAACCCTAAACATAGACCTAGCCCTAGCCATAGCCCTAGCCCTAACCCTAAACTAACCCTAGTCCTAACCCTAACTCTACCCGAACCCTACACTACCTCTAGCCCTAACCCTAGC
Organism: Sylvilagus bachmani; assembly: GCA_015711505.1. Classification (NCBI taxonomy): domain Eukaryota; kingdom Metazoa; phylum Chordata; class Mammalia; order Lagomorpha; family Leporidae; genus Sylvilagus; species Sylvilagus bachmani. Next base: position 3,485 of record JADBBT010001385.1, read on the forward strand.
TCTAACCCTAACCCTAACCGTAAACCCTAGCCCTAGCCCTAACCCTAACCCTAACCGTAATCCTAACCCTAACCCTAACCCTAGGCGAAGACCTAACTCTCACCCCAACCCTAGCCCTAGCCCTATTACTAGCCCTAGTCCTAATCCTAAACCTAAACCTAGCACTAGCCCTCACCCTAACCCTAACCCTAAACTTACACCTAAAAATAGACCTAACCGTAACTCTAGCCCGTACCCTAAACCTAGCACTAACCCTAACCCTAAACCTAACCCTAACCCTAACCCAAGCCCTAGCCCTAACACAAACCCTCACCCTAGACCTAGCCCTAACCCTAACACTAACACTAACACTAGTCTAATCCTAGCCCTTATCATAACCCTAAACCTAACCCTAGCCCTACCCCTAATACTAACACAAACCCTAACACTAACCCTAAACCTAGCCCTAGCCCTAACCCTAACACTAAAAATAAACATAGCCCTAGCCCTAACCCTAATCCTAACCCTAACCATAGCCCTAGCGCTAGCCCTAACCTGAGCCCTAATCCTAACCATAACCCTAGCCCTATCCCTAACCCTATCCCTAATCTTTGCCCTAGCCCAAGCCCTAGACCTAACACTAACCTAAACCTATCCCTAGCCCAAAACCTAAACCTAACAATAAACATAGCCCTAGCCCTAACCCTAAAACTAACCCTAACCGTAGCCCTAGCACTAGCGCTAGACTTAGCCCTAACCCTGACCCTAACATTACCCCTATCCCTAACCCTATCCCTAATCCTAGCCCAGCCCTAGCCCTAGCCCTAGCCCTAGCCCTAACCCTAACACTAAACCTAACCCTAGCCCCGACCCTAGCCGGAGACCTAGCCCTAAACCTAATCGTAAACCTAGCTATAGCCGTAGCACTTACCCTAACTCTAAATAAAACCTTGGCGCTAACCCTAATCCTAAAACTACCCCTAACGCTAGCCCTAACCCTAAACCTAACCCTACACCAAACCCTAGCACTAACCCTAGCCCTAGACCTACCCCGAGACCTAGCCCAAGCCATAGCCCTATCCTAACCCTAACCTCGACCCTGGCCCTAACCCTAACCCTAACCCAAGCCCTAGCCCTAACCCCAAACCTAGCCCTAAACTTAACCCTAGCCCTAGCCCTAACCCTAACACTAACCCTAATCCTAGCCCTAGACCTAACCCTAACCCCAACCCTAGCCCTAACACTATTCCTAGCCCTGACCTAACCCTAACCCTGGCCCTAGTCCTAAGCCTAACCCTAACCCTAACCCTAACCATAGCCCTAAAGCAAGCCCTAGCCTTAGTCCTAACCCTAACCCTAAACCTAGTCCTATCCCTAACCCTATGCCTAATCCTAGCCCTAGCCCTAGCCCTAACAAAAACCCTAACACTACCCTAAACCTAGCCTTGTCTCTAACCGTAACCCTAACAATAAACATAGCCCGAGTCCTAACCCTACCCCTACCCCTAACCCTAACACTAAACATAGCCCTAGCGCTAGACCTAGCCTTAGCCCTAACCCTAACACTAACCCTAGCCCTATCGCTAACCCTATCCCTAATCCCAGCCCTAGCCCTAGCACTAGCCCTAACCCTAACCCTTACCATAAACCTAACCCTAGCAATAACCCTAGCCGTAGCCCTAACCCTAGTCCAGTCCCAAGCCCTAGACTTAACCCTAAACATAACCCTAGCCCTAGCCCTAACCATAACCCTAACCCTATCCCTAACCCTAACTCTAACCTACCACTAACCCTAGTTCTAGCCCTAAACCTAGCTCTAACCCTAACCCTAACCCTAAACCTAGCCCTAGCCCTAGCCCTAACCCTAACACTAAACCTAGCCTTAGCCCTAGCCCTGATCATAACCCTAAATCTAACCCTAGCCCTAGCCCTAACCCTGACACTAACCCTAACACTAACCCTAACCCTAGCCCTAGCCCTAACCGTAACACTGACCCTAACACTAACCCTATACCTGGCCCTAGCCCTAACCCTAACCCTAACAATAAACATAGCCCTAGCCCTAACAATACCCCTAACCCTAATCCTAACCCTAACCATACCCTAGCGCTAGCCCTAGCGTTAGTCCTAAAAAAAACCCTAACCCTAGACCTATCCCTTACCCTAAAATGAAACCTAGTCCTAGCCCTAGCCTTAGCCCTAACCCTAGACCTATCCCTTACCCTAAAATGAAACCTAGTCCTAACCCTAGCCCTAGTTCTAGCCCTAGCCCTAACCCTAACTCTAACCCTTAACCTAACCCTAGCCCTAACCCTAGCCCTAGCCCTAGCCATAACCCTAACCCTGAACCTAGACCTGGCCCTAGACCTAGCCCTAACCCTAACCCTAGCCCTAGCCCTAATCCCAACTCTATACTTACCCTAGTCCTAGCCCTAGACGTAACACTAACCCTAGCCCTAACCCTAACCCTAGCCCTAACCCTAACACTAGCACTAACCCTAAATAGCCCAAGCCCTAACCCTAACTCTAAACATAACCCTAGCCCTAATCATAACACTAACCATACCCCTACACCTAAACCTAACCCTAACTCTAGCCCTGGCCCTAGACCTAGACCTAGCCATAGACCTAAGACTAAACCTAACCCCAACATTGACCCTAAACCTAGCCCTAGGCCTAGTCCTAACCCTAACCCTAAACCCAACCCAAACCCTCACCCTAGCCCTAGCACTATACCTAACCCTAACCATAAACCTAACCCTAGCCTTAACCCTAGCCATAACCCTAACAATAGCACAAACCCTAACCCGAACCCTAACCCTAACCCTAGCCCTAACCCTAACTCAAACCTAACCATAACCCTAGCTCTAGCCCTGACCCTAGCTCTAACCCTAACCATAACCCTAAGCCTAGCCCTAACCCTAATCCTAATCCTAACCCTAACCCTAGACCTAGACTTAACTCTAACACCAAACCTAGCCCTAAACCTATTCCTAGCCCTAGTCCTAGCCCTAAACCTAACACTAGCCATAGGCCTCACCCTAACCCTAACCCTAACCTTAGCCCTAAACCTAGACCTAAACCTAATCCTAGCCCTAACCCTAACCCTAAATCTAGCCCGTACCCTATCCATAGCCCTAACCCTAACCCTAACCCTAAACATAGCCCTAGCCCTAGCCCTAGCCTTAGGACTAACACAAACCCTAACCCTAGCCCTATCCCTAACCCTAAAATGAAACCTAGCCCTAGCCCTAGCCTTGGCACTAACCCTAACCCTAGCCCTAGTCCTAGCCCTAGCCCTAACCTAACCCTAAACCTAAACCTAACCCTCGCCCTAACCCTAGCGCTAGCCCTAGCCCAAACCCTAACCCTGAACCTAGCCCTGGTCCTAGACCTAGCCCTAGCCCTAAACCTAAAGCTAGCCCTAGCCCTAATCCTAACTCTAACACTTACCCTAGCCCTAGCTCTAGACCTAACACTAACCCTAGCCCTAAAACTAACCCTAGCCATAACCCTAACCCTAGCACTAACCCTAACTCTAGCCCTAGCCCTAGCCCTAACCATAACGCAAACCCTAACGTTAACCCTAAACCTAGCCCTAGCCCTAGTCCTAACCCTCACCCTAATCCCAACCCTATCCCTCACCCTAGCCCTAGCACTCTACCTAACCCTAACCCTAAACCTAGCCCTAAGCCTAAACCTAGCCATAACCCTAACAATAGCACAAACCCTAACCTTAACCCTAACCCTAAAACTAGCAATAGCCCTAAACCTAACTCTAACCCTAACCCTAACCCTTACCCTAGCCCTTGCCCTAGACCTAATATAAACCATGACCCTAGGCCTAGCCCTAACCTTAACCCTAACACTAACCCTAGCCCTAGCCCTAGCCCTAACCCTAACACTAATCCTAACCATAACACTAACCCAAGTCCTAGACCTAGACCTGACCCTAAACATAACCCTAGCCCGTATACTAGCCGGAGCCCTAACCCTAACACTAGCACTAACCCTAACACTAACCCTAACCCTAAACCTAGCCCTAGACCTAAACCTAACCATAACCCTAACCCTAAACAAGCCCTAGACCTACCCATAGCCCTAGCCCTAGTCCTAACACAAACACTAACCTAAAACTAATCCTAGCTCTAGACCTAACCCTAGCTCTAACCCTAACCTTAACCCTAACCCTAACCCTAACCCTAGCCCTAGCCCTAGCCCTAACCCTAACCCTAATCCTGGACCTAGCATTAGCACTAACCATAGCCCTAAACTTAACCTTAAACCTAACCCTAACCCTAGCCCTAACCCTAGCCCTAACCCTAACCCTAATCCTAAACCTTAACCTAACCCGAGCACTAAGACTAGACCTAACCCTAACCCTAACCCTAGCCCATACCCTAACCCTAGCCCTAACGCTAACAGTAGCACTAACCCTAAACCTAACCCTAAACCTAGCACTAGACCTAAACCTAGCCATAAACCTAAACCTAGCCCTTGCCCTAAACCTAATCCGAATCCTAGCCCTAGCCCTAGCCCTAGGCTTAACCCTAACCATAACCCTAGCCCTAGCTATAACCCTACCCCTAACCCTAAACATAGGCCTAGTCCTACCCCTAGGCCTAGCCCTAGCCATAGCCTTAACCCTAGCCCTAACCCAAACTCTAAGCTAAACCTAACCCTAGCCCAAGCCCTAACCCTAGCCCTAACCCTAACCCTAATCCTAGCCCTAGCCCTAGCCCTAACCCTAACCCTAATCCTAACCCTAACCCTAAACATAGACATAGACATAGCTCTAACCCCAAACCTAGCCCTAACCCTATTCCTAACCCTAGCCCTAGACCTAAACCTAACACTAACCATAACCCTAACCATAAACCTAGCACTATCCCTAACCCTAAAACTAACAATAAACATACCCCGAACCCTAACCCTACCCAAAACCCTAACCCTAATTCTAACCCTAGCACTAGTGCTAGACCTAGCCTTACCCCTAACATTAACACTAACCCTAGCCCTATCCCTAACCCTATCCCTAATCCTAGCACTAGACCTAGACCAAACCCTTACCATAAACCTAACCCTAGCCCAAACCCTAGCCATAGCCCTAACCCTAACCCTAAACCTAGTACTAACCCTAAACCTAAACCTAACACTAACCCTAGCCCTAGCCCTAGCCTTAATCATAACCCTAATCCTAACCCTAGCCCTAGCCCTAACCCTAGCACTTACCCTAGCACTAACCCTACATCTAGCCCTAGCCCTAACCCTAACACTAACAGTAAACATAGCTCTAGCCCTAACCCTAAACCTAACCCTAAACCTAACCATAGCCCTAGCGCTAGCCCCAGCCTCTGCTCTAACCCTTAAAACTAACCCTAGCCCTATCCCTTACCCTATCCCTAATCCTTGACCTAGCCCTATCCCTAGACCTAACACTAACCCTAACCCTAACCCTAAACCTATCCCTAGCCCTAACCCTAAACCTAACAATAAACATAGCCCTAACCCTAACCCTAACCCTAAACATAGCCCTAGCGCTAGCCCTAGCCTTAGCCCTAGCCCTAACGCTAAACATAACCCTAGCCCTATCACTAAGCCTATCCCTAATCCTAGCCCTAGCCCTAGTCCTAGCCATAACCCTAACTCTAAACCTAACCCTAGCCCTAAACCTAACCCAAACCATACACCTAACCCTAGCCATAACCCTAACCCTAACCGTACACATAACACTAGCCCTAACCCTAGCCCTAGCCCGAACCCTACACCTAACCCTAGCCCTAGCCCTAGAACTAACACTAACCTTAATCCTAGCCCTAAGCCTAACCCTACCCCAACCCTAGCCCTAACCCTAACCTTAACCCAAGCCCTAGTCCTGACACCAAACCTAGCCATAAACATAACCCTAGCCCTAACCCTAACCCTAAACCTAACCCTAACCCAAACCCTAGACGAAGACCTAACTCTTACCCCAACCGTAGCCCTAACACTATTACTAGCCCTAGTCCTAACCCTAAACCTAAATCTAGCCCTAGCCCTAACACAAACCCTAAGCCTAGACCTAGCCCTAACCCTAACACTAACCTTAATCCTGGCCCTAGTCCTAACGGTAACCCCAACCCTAGCCCTAACACTATTCCTACCCCTGGCCCTAACCCTAACCCTAACCATAAACCTAACCCTAACTCTAACACTAACCCTAACCCTAACCCTAGCCCTAGCACTAACCATAGCCCGTACCCTAAACCTAGCACTAACCCTAACCCTAAACCAAATATTAACCCTAACCCAAGCCCTAGCCCTAACACAAACCCTAACCCTAAACCTAGCCCTAACCCTAACACTAACACTAACCCTAGTCTAGACCTAGCCCTAGCCCTAACCCTAACCCTAACCCTAGCCCTAGTGCTAAACCTAACCCTAACAATAATCCTGGACCTAGCCTTAGCCCTAACCATAGCCCTTACCCTAAACTTAACCCTAATCCTAGCCCTTGCCCTAGCCCTAACCCTAACCCTCATCCTAAACCTTACCCTAACCCAAGCCCTAGAAGTAGACCTAACCTAACCCTAACCCTAGCCCATACCCTAACCCTAGCCTTAACGCTAACAGTAGCACTAACCCTAACCCTAACCCTAAACCTAGCCCTAGACCTAAACCTAACAATAACCCTAAACCTAGCCCTTGCCCTAACCCTAAACCGAACCCTAGCCCTAGCCCTAGCCCTAGCCTTAACCCTGACCATAACCCTAGCTCTAGCCCTAACCCTAACCCTAACCATAAACATAGCCCTAGCCCTACACCTAAGCCTAGCCCTAGCCCTAACCCTAACCCTAGCCCTAACCCTAACTCTAAACTAACCCGAACCCTAGCCCTAGATCTAACCCTAGCCCTAACCCTAACCCTAGCCCTAGCCCTAGCACTAGCCCTAGCCTTAACACTAACCCTAATCCGAACCCTAACCCTAACCCTGGACCTAGACCTAACTGTAACCCCAACCCTAGCCCTAACCCTATTCCTAGCCCTAGCAGTAAACCTAAACCTAACACTAGCCCTAGCCCTAACCGTAACACTAACCCTAACCCGAAACCTAACCATAACACTAACCCTAGCCGTAGCCCTAACTCTAACCGTAATCCTAACCCCAGCCCTAGTCCTAACCCTAACACTAACCCAAACCCTAACCCAAAACCTAGCCCTATCCCTAACCCTAACCCTAACCCTAACACTAACAATAAACATAGCCCGAGCCCTAACCCTACCCAAAACATTAACCATAACTCTAACCACAGCCCTAGCGCTAGCCCTAGACTTACCCCTAACATTAACACTAACCCTAGCCCTATCCCTAACCCTATCCCTAAACCTAGCCCTAGCCCTAGCCCTAGCCCTAACCCTTACCATAAACGTAACCCTAGCCCAAACCCTAGCCGTAGCCCTAAGCTAAGCCCTTGCCCTAGCACTAGACTTAACCCTAAACATAACCCTATCCCTAACCGTAACCCTAACCCTAACCCTAACCCTAACCCTAAACCTAGCCCTAGCCCTAGCCCTAACCCTAACACTAACCCTAGCCATAACCCTAACTCTAACCTAACCCTAACCCTACCTCTAGCCCTATCCCTAGCTCTAACCGTAACCCTAACCCTAGCCGTAGCCCTAACCCTAACTGTAATCCTAACCCTTACCCTAACCCTAAGCGAAGACCTAACTCTCACACCAACCCTAGCCCTAACCCTATTACTAGCCCTAGTCCTAACCCTAAACCTAACCCTAGCACTAGCCCTCACCAAAACCCTAACCCTAACCTTACCCCTAAACCTAGACCTAACCCTAACCCTAGCCCTAGCACTAACTGTAGCCCGTACCCTAAACCTAGCACTAACCCTATCCCTAAACCAAACACTAAATCTAACCCAAGCCCTAGCCCTAACACAAACCCTAACCCTAGACCTAGCCCTAACCCTAACACTAACACTACCCCTAGTCTAACCCTAGCCCTTATCATAACCCTAAACCTAACCCTAGCCCTACCCCTAACCCTAAAACGAACCCTAACACTAACCCTAAACCTAGACCTAGCCCTAACCGTACACTAACAATAAACATAGCCCTAGCCCTAACCCTAGCCCTAACCCTAATCCTAACCCTAACCATAGCCCTAGCGCTAGCCCTAGCCTGAGCCCTAATCCTAAACCTAACCCTAGACCTATCCCTAACCCTATCATTAACCCTATCCCTAATCTTTGCCCTAGCCCTAGCCCTAGACCTAACACTAACACCAACCCTAACCCTAAACCAATTCCTAGCCCAAAACCTAACCCTAACAATAAACATAGCACTAGCCCTAACCCTAACCCTAAACCTAACCGTTACCCTAGCGCTAGCCATAGCCTTAGCCCTAACCCTGACCCTAACACTACCCCTATCCCTAACCCTATCCTTAATCATAGCCAAGCCCTAGCCCTATCATAGCCCTAGCCCTAACCCTAACCCTAAACCTAACACTAGCCCTAAACCTAATCGTAAACCTAGCTATAACCGTAGCCCTTACCCTACCTCTAAACAAAACCTTGTCCCTACCCTAATCCTAACCCTAACCCTAACGCTAGCCCTAGTCCTAACCCTAACCCTACACCTAACCCTAGCCCTAACCCTAGCATAGCCCTACACCTACACATAACCCTAACCCTACCACTAGCCCTACCCGAGACCTAAACTTAGCCATAGCCCTAAGCCTAACGCTACCCCCAAACCAAGCCCTAACCCTAACCCTTACCCAAGCCCTAGCCTAACACCAAACCTAGCCCTAAACTTAGCCCTAGCCCTAGCCCTAAACAAACACTAACCCTAATACTAGCCCTAGTCCTAACCCTAATCCCAACCCTAGCCCTAACACTATTCCTAGCCCTGACCTAACCCTAACCCTAGCCCTAGCCCTAACCCTAACCCTAACCTTAACCCTAACCATAGCCCTAGAGCAAGCCCTAGCCTTAGTCCTAACCCTAACCGTAACCCTACCCCTAACCCTAGCCCTAGCCCTAACCCTAACCATAACCCTACACCTAACCCTAGCCCTATCCCTAGTCCTAGTCCTACCCCTACACCTAACCCGAACCCTAGTCCTAGCCCTAGCCCTAGACCTAGCTTAGACCTAGGCATATCCCTAAGACTAACCCTAACCCCGACCCTAGCACTAACACTAAACCTAAACCAAGCCCTAGACCTAACTCCAAACCTAGCATTAAATTAACCCTGGCCCTAGCCCTAACACTAACACTAACCCTAATCCTAGCCCTAGTCCTAACCCTAACCCCAACCCTTGCCCTAACACTATTCCTAGCCCTGGCCCTAACCCTAACCCTAACCGTAGACCTAGCCCTAACCCTAACCCGAACCTTAGCCCTAATTCCTAACCCTATCCCGTACACTAACCCTAGCCTAAACCTAACCATAACCCTAGCCATTAAACTAGAACTAGCTCTAGCCCTAACACAAACCCTAAACCTAGGCCTAGCCCTAACCTTAACCCTAACACTAGCCCTAGCTCTAATAATAGCCCTAACCCTAACCCTAAATGTAGACCTAGCCCTAGCCCTAGCCCTAGCCCTAAACCTAACCCTAACCCTAAACCTAGCGCTAACCCTATGACTAACACTTTCCCTACCCTAGCCCTAGCCTTAGCCCTGGCCCTAACCCTAAACCTAACCCTAACCCTAACCCTAACCCTAAACCTAGACCTAGCCATAGCCCTAGCCCTAGCCCTAGCCCTAACCCAAACACTAACCCTAGCCTTAACCCTGACCCTAATCCTAAACCTAACCCTAACGCTGGCCCTACCACTAGGATTAACCCTAACCCTTTTCCTAATCCTAAAACTAATCCTATCACAAGCCCTAACCCTAAACCGAACCCTAGACCTAACCCTATTCATAAACCTAGGCTTAACCCTAACCCTAACCCTAGCCCTAGCCCTATCCCTAACACTAAATCTAACCCTAAACATAGCCCTCATCCTAACCCTAACGCTATATATAGCCATAGTCCTAACTCTTTACCAAACCCTAAACCGAGCCCAAACCCTAACCCTAGACAAGAACTTAGTCTTAAACATAGCCGTAACCCTAACCCCAAACCTAACCCTAGCCGTAGCCCTAGCCCTAGCCCTAACCCTAACCCTAATCCTAACCCTAAACCTAACCCTAGACCTAGACCTAACTGTAACCCCAACCCTAGCCCTAACCCTATTCTTAGCCCTAACAGCAACCCTAAACCTAACCCTAGCCCTAGCCCAAACCATAACCCTAACCCTAGCCCTAACCCTAACTCTAAACCTAGCCCTAGCCCTAACCCTAAGTCTAACTGTAAACCTAATCCTAGCCCTAGCACTAACCCTAACACTAACCCTAATTCTCACCCTAAACCTAGTCCTAGCACTAACCCTAACCCTAACCCTAGCCCCAGACCTAACCCTAACCCTAACCCTAACCCTAAACATAGCCCTAGAGCAAGCCTTAGCCTTAGCCCTAACCCTAACCCTAAACCTAGCCCTATCCTTTATCCTATGCCTAATCTTAGCCCTAGCACTAGCCCTAGCTGTAACACTAACCCTAACCCTAAACCTAGCCCTAGCCCTAACCTTAATCCTAACAATAAGCGTAGCCCGAGCCCTAAACCTACCCCTAACCCTAACCCTAACTCTAACCATAGTCCTAGCACTAGCCCTCGCCTTAACCCTAACCGTATTCCTAACCCTAGCCCTATCCCTAACCCTAACCTAATCCTAGCCCTAGCCCTAGAACTAGCCCTAACCCTAACCCTTACCATTAACCTAACCCTAGTCCTAACCCTAGCCATAGTCCTAACTCTAACCCTAACCCTAACCCTAAACCTAACCGTAACCCAAACCCTAACCATAACCCCTAGCCTTAACCCTAAACATAAACCTAGCCCTAGCCCTAGCCCTAGACCAAGACCTAGCCGTAGCCCTAGCACTAGCCCTAAACCTAACCCTAACCCTAGCACTAACCTCAACTCCAACCTAACCCTAACCCTAGCTCTAGCCCTAACCATAGCTCTAAACGTAA
>JADBBT010001386.1:0-14549 GCA_015711505.1 Sylvilagus bachmani
AAGGTCCACTGTGAATCACTAGTTCCAGAAGAGTTTCCTCTGCTGTTTCTGCCCCTACTCTTCCTGGAACCTGCAGTATCTCCACTTTTATTAAACTGTCTCTCCCCGGACTATCAGTGTGCTGCCTTCCTGTTCCGCCATCTTGCCCTTCTGTCTTAATTTATCTTCTAATTGCATTTTTCCATGAACTTTTTTAAGTCCCTTCACATAATAACCATTTAAGACATTTGAGGGTCGATGTAGAACAAGATATTTTAAAGGCCTAAATCCTTTAGTATTAATGAATACATACATTTTATGTTTAAAAGGCAGAAAATACCAAAGATTATCAATTCACAGAATTAGAGACATTCCAGGACAGTGGTAAAAGTTTTCCTGATCCTGTTCCCTTTTGTCTACCATTCTCAGTTTTGTCATGTGAATGAATACAGTATTGTTGGGAGAAGAATGGAGTTTATAGACCAGTGTTTTTGAAGTTATATAGTTGGTAGTACTGGTGTCTGGACATAACTGAGCATGAACTTCAGAATCAGGCCAATGGCTTGAGTTCAAATCTTGTCTCTGCTACTTCCTTAGGCAAGTACTTAGCATCTCTGGGCTTCATGTACTTCATTTCTAAATTGAGGATAACACGCCTTATTTTGTAGAGTCATAATGAAAATTAGATAGGTTAATGTGAGTGAAGAACTCGCATATAGTACATGCTGTACAAATAATAACTGCTGTGTTTTGGGAGCTTATTCAATCATTATGCTTTCCATGATGTGAAGAATTCCATGTGGCCAATAAAATCTCCTGAAATTCTACCAAACGTCTCTGTCTTAATTTATATTTCCCCGGAAAAGTTCTCATTGTATATGCCACTGTAAGGAACAGAAAAATGTAATATTGACTTAAAAGCTCTTCAGAAAGTAAATTACAGATGACTCAAAGGAGGAAGAAATTGTGATTGGGAAGAGGTTAGCAGACACTTGATGAAGAAGAGTATTTGAGATGGGCATGAAAAAAAGAATCAGTAGGACTTACAAGGAGGGGGAAAGAAAAGTACATGTCTGACCTCTTAGGAAACCATTTTTAGAACCAGATTGTGCTTCTCTTTTGTTTACGCCAGGGTAGGCTTTCTAAAAGCACTTAATCTTCCCAAGGCCAGCACTAATAGACTCTGATGTTGTCTACTCTGCAAAAGAAAGCAAGCCAAATCAAAGTTATATAACCATGTTACAAATTTAAATGCTTTGTGTTCCATTTTGCCAGAATTCTATTAAAGACCATGAGGTCAACAATAGTCAGTTGTGTGTGCATGTGTGTGTGTGTGTGTGCATGTGTGTGTGAGTCACATGCCAGCCCTTTTCCTCCTGCTCTGAGTCATCTTCTCTTAGTTTATTTAGGGGAAAAAGGGTTTCTGCCACACCTGTCCTCAGTGTGTGCCACAGCTGCTTCCCTCAGCCTCTGTTAGCCTCCCCATGGGCTGTCATTCCCTCTCCTGCTAGCTGCTGCTAGGACTCTTGGTTCACTGCCCCCTTGAAAGGATGCCACTGCCTGCTGTGGGTGTCAGCAAAGAGGTGAGTGTGGGATGGGTACTTTTTCTGCCCTGGCTGTTTATTTCCCCCATCGCCACCTCACAAAGTTGTTCTGGCAAATTAAATTTAAACTGAAGATTGCAAGGCAGGGAAAATGTTCTTCAAGACAACTCAGGTTACCATTGGAAACTCGTTGTCCTTGTTCCGAAATGTCTCCTGACCACTCCACCACTGGACATTTTCTTCCTTCTGTCCTATCGCAAGACTTCTCTCTCCTTAGCTCCTCCAAATCTACTCCTCTGGATTCATCCCTGTAGAAAATCTTGTATTCTTATGCAGATCAATTTATCCATATTTTTGTTTCATCATTCTCTTTAAGCACATTCCTTTGGATGCCTCCTACTTTTCAACAGCCTTTTCATCTTCCACCTTAAGACAATTCTACTGTCAGGCGGTCCATGGTCCACATATGTGATAATGAGATGAGATAGAGAGGAATCCTCACAGAGGCAAACTGTCATTGTTTCAGAAAGGCTCGGCCTGCACAGTCATTCCCCCACTAAGGAGCTAGCAGAGCTACAGACAAAAGCAAAGACGATTATCTTTGTTCTTGAAGTTAAATGCTAACTCTTCCATTGGATCTCCTAGAAACAGAGTTGGGATGGGGACTACTGTGCAAGTGTCTCACTGAGATCAATCTCTCATGTGAAGCCTGCAGAGGAATGTGCAAAGTAGGATGGAGCCAGACCTCGATGTGATATCTCCAAATCTTGCCTTTTCCTGATCACACAGGGAGCTGTGGAACATGAGTAACAGCCAGAGTTATCCTAACTCAACATAAGAGGGCCACGCTGTTGTATGCACATGTCAGCCAGACGCTGACTGTGGACCACCTTGAGGGGAAGGCGCATCTTCCCCAGCAGTTCTAGTTGACAGATGACAGTTCTCAGAGGAAGGGTGCACTTTGCTGTTTCCAGTCAACATGGAAAGCAGCTGGGGGATGCTGCCCCAGCATGATGAAGAGAGCGGAGGCGGGCCACAACAGCATCTACCATAGTGCTCAACATCTCAAAGCAGAGCTGACTACCCCGGTGCCCAGCCTAGAGCTGAATGAGGCAGCTTTAGAGCTGGCTAGATTAGAAGGGAAAATATATATCACACTGCTTTCTACCTAAGTCACTTTCTTCTGAATTCTTTTCCTTCTATAACTCAGTTCAAAATTTCTACCCTTTCATGTTTTATGTTTCATGTCTTTATTTTATTATGATTCATTAACCATGAAAATCAACCTTTCTTGACTGATAAGTGTTTCTTGGTTCCCCAAAACATACTACCATAGTTAAGCTACCAAACTCTGAAAGGTAACATAACTAGACACAGGTGCAAGGTTCATGTAGGATTAGGCCATTGCTGGGTGCTAATTGGTTGAATTTCTTATAGCTTGATTGATCCAACACTTAATTTTTATTGCTCTTGCAAAAGAAGCAGATATTGTGTTCATTTAATCTCTTGTACAGAAGATTTGCCCTCAGCAAATATTTGACATTATCCAATTCGTCTGGTAATTGCAGATAAAATAACCCAAAACACAATGGTTCCTCATAACAAAAAAGAATGGAAAAAGAATGGGCACAATTATACTGTATAGTTTTAGAGCCAAAGTTTTTCCATTGCAAATAATAATCAGATTAGTTCTACTGAAGAGAGAAGTTAATTTCAAGGATACAGAACCTTCACAGTCTCCAAGGACAGGAAATGACTTACAGAACAACAGTGTTAGAAATTCCCTGTTTCTTAGTGATAGTGTGGATTCTTCATCCCTTCACATTTCTATAATCTAGTCAATTGTCATGCTCTTCCAGCTGCCACCTTACACAGGGAGGCCAAACCCACCTCCAAATCAGACCACTAATAACTGAAACCTACCCCTAGGTCCCTTGATTCACATCCTTGAGAAAGGGAATCTAATTGGGTGAGGTGACTATTTCTAGACCAGTAAACTCTAGAGGATGAGAAGCTGGGTAGGGGGTAGAATTCCATCAACTCTATCTACTCAACAGGGCTGGTGCAAGAAGTTTAAATTAGAGAATTAGTTTGGGTATAGTAGATATATTGCTATGTATGGTAGCCAGAGTTTACATCCCACACACATTCACCAGCAGTAACTGGTATACCATGTTTTCCTATTTAAGCCACAGCAGGGACTATTCTGGCATGGTATAAGGTCTGGAGATAAAGGCCCTTCAACAAAGGAAACCATTACTCCATTCACCTTACATCTATTCTTAGATAGCTATTTACAAATTCTGTCAGTGAAAGAAACAGGCAATAACGATTATATCCAGAAGAAGTTTTAACTTTGGACTGCCTTTCAAAGGACCCAGAGAGGTTGGAAAAGTTAGGAGAGAAAATCATAATTTTCTCCAAAAGTCATATGATTGTAGACACTGAAGTTGAAACTAAGTTGGAGAATTCTGCTCTCCTCAGCTCTTCTCGGTCTCATCTAACTCTCTGCAGCTCCTAGGCAGTTTCTGGTTCATGGTCAGCCTATGCCTTCGAGGAACAGTGTTAGTGTGTGCCCAATGCAATTGGAGAAACTTTCAGAAGGGCATGGCTAATCTGAAAGATCTGTTGCAAAAAGCTGATATCTATATCTGAAATTTCATCACTAAAGATACACTTAGGCCTATATATATATATACATATATGTATGTACATATATATATATATATATGTATGTATACACACAGAGTAAGAGATGTAGAGACCGAAATCTGCTATCTACCGGTTTGCTCCCAATTGCCTGCAACAACCAGGGCTAGGCCAGGCCAGGAACTCCCTTTGGGTCTATTGTATGAATTACAATGATCTAAGTACTTGAGCCATCACTGTTGTTTCCCAAGGTGCGCATTAGCAGGAAATTCGAATCAAGAGTAGGGCCAGGGCCAGTGCTGTGGCACAGTGGGTTAAAGTCCTGGCCTGAAGCGCCAGCATCCCATATGGGTGATGGTTCTAGTCCCGGCTGCTCCTCTTCCCATCCAGCTCTCTGCTATGGCCTGGGATAGCAGTGGAAGATGGCTCAAGTCCTTGGGCCCCTGCACCCACATGGAAGACCCAGAAGAAGCTCCTGGCTCCTGGCTTGTAGCCAACTGGGAGTGAACCATCGGATGGAAGACCTCTCTCTCTGTCTCTACCTCTCTCTCTAACTCTGTCTTTCAAATAAATAAAATAAATCTTAAAAAAAAAAAAAAAGAGTAGGACCATGGGACCGGTACTATAGCACAGTAAGCTAAGCCTCTGCCTGTGGCAGCAGCCTCCCATATGGATGCCAGTTTGGGTCCCAGCTGCTCCTCTTCCAATCCAGCTCTCTGCTATGGCCTGGGAAAGCAGTGGAAGGAAGTGCCTGGGCCTCTGCACCTGCATGGCAGACCCAGATGAAGCTCCCTGGCTTCAGATCAGCGCAGTTCCAGCCATTGCAGCCATTTAGGGAGTGAACCAGTGAATAGAAGACCTTTCTCTCTGTCACTCCCTCTCTCTGTCATTTTGCCTCTCAAATAAATAAATAAAATCTTAAAAAAATAAAGAGTCAGGCTGGGACTGGAACCCAGACATTCCAATATGGAATGCAGGCATCTCAAGCAGCATCTTAACCACTAAGCCAAATATCCAGCCCCCAGATGGGTTATGAATACCATTCTAAAAGATACCAAGAGAACCGAAAGAATACCTTTTCACAAGATACTAAAAACACTAAAGGGACAGTACACACCCTGGAAAATGGTCAATTCCATGGTGGCACAGAAAAGCTGAGGTGAATCCCAGCATCCTCTTACCACACAAAGCAAAGGGTTGCCCCAAAATTAACTGGGTCACATGAAAGGAACTTTCACTGGACAAGTGTAAAACAATTCGAGCTTTAAAAAGAGTAATGGGGCCAGCACTGTGGCATAGTGGGTTAAGCTGCCGCCTGCAATGCTGGCATTCCATATGGGTGCCAATTTGAGTCTTCACTGCTCCACTTCCAATCCAGCTCCAAGCTAATATGCCTTTGAAAGCAGCAAGAGATGGCCTAAGTCCTTGGTACACTACATCCACAAGGGAGACCTGGAAGGTGTTCTAGGTTCCTGGCTTTAATCTAGCCCAGCCCCAGGGTGTTTCAGCCATTTGGGGAGTGAACAAGAGGATGGAAGACCTCTCTCTCTCTCTCTCTGCCTCTGCCTTTCTGTAACTCTGCCTTTCAAATAAATAAATAAATCTTTTTAAAAAATGCCACTTGGGACAACTACATCCCATATCAGAATGTCTCAATCTGTATCCCGACTCTGCTCTCAAGTCCAGCTTGCCACTAATGTGGACACTGGGAGGCAGCAGGTAATGGCTTAAGTATTTGGTTCCCACGTGGGAGACCCAGCTAGAATACCTGGTTCCTGGATTTTCCTGGCCAGTTGTGGCTGTTGTGATCATATTGTGAGCTAGCAGATAGAAGATCTCTCCCTATCTGTCTCTGTCTCTCTGGCTTTCAAATTAAACTTTTCTTAAAAAAAAAAAGAGTAGGGCCCAAATTGCCAGCATTCCATGTGTGCCCAGGAAAGTCCAAGTCTTTGGGACCCTACTACCTACATGGAAGACTAGGAGGAAGCTCCTGGCTCCTGGCTTTGGCCTGGCCTAGCCCCAGGTCATTGCAGCCATTTGGGGAGTGAACCACTGGATAGAAGATCTCTCTCTCTCTCTCTCTCTCTCTCTCTCTCTCTCTCTCTGTCTCCCTCTCTCTATATGTATAACTCTGCTTTTCAAATAAATAAATCTTTAAAAAAACACAAGTAAAATATTTTTTAAAATATTAATGACAATAATTGATTATAACATCCAAACATAGTTACACAAGAGGGAACAAAAAAGCTCTGTTTTATAAAAATAGGAATTCAGTTAATATAGATGAAATGATAGAAGAAAATTGTCAATTTGTAACTCAATCCCTATATAATAATTGATTGAGACACTATCTTCTGGGTTCAAAAAAGCACTGGGGGAAAATACATTGTTTGCAAAAGCTCAGTGCCAAAATATGGCCTCACAGATTATTAGTAATCAAACATGAAAACATCTGGCAATCAGCACCATAATTAAGTAGACAAACATGTCATTAGTAACAGGGAGGAGACCTTACATCATGTGCATCTTGACATAATACATCATGAAGCACAAAATGTTTTTGTCCAAAATATTTACCAAAGGTTGATCAAACCTCTAGACCTAACTCAAAGATGATAGGAAACATGGCAAAGACAAGGAAACAGGGTGACTTATAACATAAGGAAAATTAGTAAGTCATGAAAAAAGTCACAGAAAAATTAAAAACAGAAGAAATGTTCTGGATTAAAAACAGCTAGAGGGGCCGGCACTGTGGTGTAGCAGGTAAAGCCGCTGCATGCAGTGCCACCATCCTATATGGGCGCCGGTTCGATTGCTGGCTCCTCTACTTCCGATCCAGTTCCCTGTTGTGGCCTGGGAAAGCAGTAGAAGATGGCCCAAGTCCTTGGGGCCCTGCACCCATGTGAGAGACCCAGAAGAAGCTCCTGGCTCCTGGCTTCAGATCAGCGCAGCTCTGGCCATTGTGGCCATCTTGGAAGTGAACCAGCAGATAGAAGCCCTCTGTCCCTCTTTGCTTCTGCCTCTCTATAACTCTGCCTTTCAAATAAATAAATCTTCAAAAAAAAAATCTAGGGACATATCAAGCAAATGAAATGTGTGATATTTTATTGAGTCCTGAATTTTAAAATGCATTTATAAGAGACATTGTTAGAAATATCAGAAACGCAGGCATTGTGGTGCAGCAGGTTCAGCCACTGCTTAGGGTGTCTGAACTTCCTACAGGGGTGCCAGTTTGAGCCCTGGCTGCCTTGTTTCTGATCCAGTTTCCTGCTAATGTGCCCTGGGAGACAGCAGATGACGGCTCAAGTGTTTGGACCCCTACCACCCACATGAGAGTTCCAGATGGAGTTTTGGGTTCCTAGCTTTGACCTGACCTATCCCCAGCTCTTGCAGGCATTTGGGGAGGGAGGCAGCAGATAGAAGATTTCTTCCTTTCTCTCTGTCTCGCTCGCTCTCTCTCTATATATATGTATATGTGTGTGTGTGTATCATGGTAATATATATAAATATTTCACAATAATAGAAATATATCATAGTTATATATATATATATATATCGCTCTGCCTTTAGGATAGATAAAAATAAATTTTTAAAAAAAGAAATATCAGAGAAATTTAAATAAGTACTGGATATTGGAGGACATTATGAAATAATCATCAACTTTTCTCAGAATTATGATTATGTCGGCTAACATCTTGTATTAGGCAGCTCATACTGAAGTGTTTAGGTGTGCCTATCCTGACATTTGAGCTTGTTTTCTTATTGTTCAGAAAAAAATGAACATGAGAAATAGAGTGAGAGAAAGCAAACATGGCAAAACATTAACAACTGATGGACCAGACCAAGGGTGTGCAGATCATTCACTGCACTAGTCTTTGAACTTGACTGCGGTTTTGAAATTTTAAAACATAATACAGATGCACATTTTCAAAGTAACCTTGAGTGAAAATCTTATAAGGTAGTTTTGAATATGTGATTTCTATCAGTAAATTAAAATATAAATGTTTGTTTATTCCTTCAAGAGTAAAATGCATCCATACTTAAAATAATTAATTTTATGGCTGAGATGTTTTTAAACTATGTCCAGAAATTATTGGCACTCACCTTTTGAACTGGAACCAATTTTAGTGGCTCATTTTCAATGAAGAGAAAATGATGTTATATGACTTAGTTCAACTGCTTCTTTCTTTAAATTTTTAAACATATTTATTCATTTATTTGAGCTAGAGAGGCAGATAGAGGACTCCTATGCTCTGGTTCACTCCCCAAGTGCCCATAATGGATGGGGCTGGCATAAGCCAATGCCACAAGCCAGGAACTCAATCTAAATCTCCATATGGGCCGGCGCCGCGGCTCAATAGGCTAATCCTCCACCTTGCAACGCTGGCACCCCAGGTTCTAGTCCCAGTCAGGGCACCATATACTGTCCTGGTTGCCCCTCTTCCAGGCCAGCTCTCTGCTGTGGCCAGGGAGTGCAGTGGAGGATGGCCCAGGTCCTTGGGCCCTGCACCCCATGGGAGACCAGGAAAAGCACCTGGCTCCTGGCTTTGGATCAGTGCGATGCGCTGGCCGCGGCTGCCATCGGAGGGTGAACCAATGGCAAAAAGGAAGACCTTTCTCTCTGTCTCTCTCTCTCACTGTCCACTCTGCCTGTCAAAAAAATAAATAATTTACACTTTGTGTTTCTGTGTGGGTGCAAACTGATGAAATCTTTACTTAGTATATACTGAATCAATCTTCTGTATATAAAGATAATTGAAAATGGAAAAAAAAACCTTGGTGTTAAACTGGAAATTGCATAGAAAATTAATCAATTAAAAAATATATATATCATGTAGGATCTCTGTCCTTAATGTGCTGTACATTGTAAATTAATACTATAACTAGTACTCCAACAGTATTTTTCACTTTGTGTTGCTATGTGGGGGCAAACTGTTGAAATCCTTACGTAATATATACTAACCTGATTTTCTGTATATAAAGAGAATTGAAAATGAATCTTGATGTGAATGTAAGGGGAGAGGGAGCAGGAAAGGGGAGGGTTGCGGGTGGGAGGGGAGTTACGGTGGAGGGAAGCCATTGTAATCCATAAGCTGTACTCTGGAAATTTATATTTTTTAAATAAAAGCTTTAATAAAAAAAATCTCCATATGGGTGGCAGGGATTAAAAAAAAAAAACCACCACCTGTTGCCTCCTAGGGTCTGCATTCACAGGAAGGTGATGTTGGAAGTCAGAGGCTTCTAACAGGTGGGTACTCCTATGTGGAACTCAGGCATCCCCATCTGCCAGGCCAAACACCCAACCCCAATATCTTACATACAACCTCAGAAGAAACCTCAAGCTGGAACCCTTCCATTAATCTACTTTTGAAGCTTGGACCCATAGAAAATATAAGTCCAACAAATATTTTACTCTCATTTTAAACTACTATGTTTTAGAATATCAGTTACATAGCAATTGATAACTAATACACTTGATTAAGATTACTTTTTGGAGCTGGTGCTGTGGTGCAGAAGGTTAACGCCCTGGCCTGAAGCGCCGGCATCCCATATGGGCGCTGGTTCAAGACCTGGCTGCTCCACTTCTGATCCAGCTCTCTGCTATGGCCTGGGAAAACAGTAGAGGATGGCCCAAGTGCTTGGGCCCCTGCACCCGCGTGGGAGACCTAGAAGAAGCTCCTGGCTTCAGATCAGTGCAGTTCTGACTGTTGCGGCCATTTGGGGAGTGAACCAGCCGATGGAAGACCTCTCTCTCTATTTCTCTCTATAACTCTGTCTTTCAAATAAATAAAATAAATTTAAAAAAAAAAACCTATGGAAACATAAAAATTTCATTTTAAAGAATTTGCCCTAAAGAAATAATTGGACATGTATACAAAGGTATTTGCCCACTAATACTTGTTCCAGCATCACACCCTGTGCAAATAATGGTATTTTTATTTTTTCTTTTTCAGAGGAGTCATTAATGTTATTTCCCAAATATTTTCACTTCATCCTTTATCCAGATACACGGTAAGATTGTACCTCCCTGCCATGAGAGTTATCTATTGCTGATATCTTTTACCACACACTTAGTAGTGTCAAACAACTAAATTTATGATCTTCTTCTCTGTAGGTCAGAAGGCCAACGCTGGTGTCCCTGGGCTAAAATTAAGATATCCTCAGGGTCACATTCCTCTTGGAGGCTCTAGGGAAGTGTTCTAGTCAATACCACACATTGAGTATTCATAATAGAAATTGATTTCTCACAGTTTTGGAGACTGGGAATTCCAAGACCAAAGTGCCAGCAGGTTCAGTATGTTGTCAGGGCTCAAGAGGGCTTCTCACAGCCAAATCGTCACATGCAAAGGGCAAGGAAGGGCAAGGCAGCTCTCTGAACCCCCTTTGGTAAGAGTATTGATCCCATTCATGAGGGCAGAGCCCTCATGGCCTAAACACCTTCCAAAGGGCTGACCTCTTAATACCATCACCTTGTGGTCTAAGTTCCAACCTATGAATTCTGGGAAATGCATAAATTCGAACCATGGTAAGAAGAAATCATTTCTTAGTTTTTCCCTTTAGTTCCATAATATTCTTATAACACAGCCACCCACCAGCATTGATTGATATATGATCCCCTTCTTCAACTTCAAAGCTAGTAATGTATCAATACTTCTGACCCTTCTTCCATCCCATCTCTCTTTCTTCTACTTCCCTCTCCCTCCTGTGATTATATTAGGTTCAATGGAATAATCCAAGATAATATCCCTATGAAAAGCTATTAGCAACTTTCATTTATCCTCAACTTTCACTCCCTTTTTTGATATGATATAATACACTCACAGATTCCAGGGATTAAGACATGGACCTTTTTGGAGGACAGGAAATTAAAGTTAGGTGTAGTCGTGTGACTTACTTTAACCAATGAAATGTGAATGAAATAATACTAGCTACTTATGTTTTTCCCTGCTGCTATAGTGATCTTGGAAGCATTTGTTAATTTGAAGGGTTACTTATTCTGGTTTCTGGGCAAAAACAACAGTCAGGGACCCATTGCCAATGGACATGCAAGATGAGGGGATTAGTATTTTCTTGTGCTAAGTCACTGAGATTAGGGTTTATTTGGGGGTTTCTGCTTGTTTTATTACTTTTTAAAGTTGTTTTTAGCAGATTATAGGTCATAAATACATAAACTAGTCTATCCTGACTGCTGTGCTGTTCAATATTCACACTATGACGTGGTATCTCACTAGGCTTTTATTTGTATTTTTCTATTGACTAATGGCTGACTATCTTTCCATGTGCTTTTTGGTCATTTGTATTTCTTCTTTAGAGAAATGTCTAGGCCGGCGCCGTGGCTCAACAGGCTAATCCTCCGCCTTGTGGCGCCGGCACACCGGGTTCTAGTCCCGGTCGGGGTGCCGGATTCTGTCCCGGTTGTCCCCTCTTCCAGGCCAGCTCTCTGCTGTGGCCCAGGAGTGCAGTGGAGGATGGCCCAAGTGCTTGGGCCCTGCACCCCATGGGAGACCAGGAAAAAGCACCTAGTACCTGGCTCCTGCCATCGGATGAGCGCAGTGCGCCGGCCGCAGCGTGCCAACCGCGGCAGCCATTGGAGGGTGAACCAACGGCAAAGGAAGACCTTTCTCTCTGCCTCTCTCTCTCTCACTGTCCACTCTGCCTGTCAAAAAAAAAAAAAAAAGAAAGAAAGAAATGTCTACACAAGTTCTTTGTTCATTATTTAACTAGGTCACTGGTTCTAAGTGTATTTTGGATAGTTAAGCTCAAATTAGACATGTGATTGGAGAATATTTTCTCCCAACCTGTAGGTTGTCTTTTCCTTTTCTTAATAATGTCTTTTGATGCCCAAAGTTAAGTCCAATGTATCTATTTTTGCATTTGTGTTCTTTGTGTCATTTTTTTAACCTATCTGGTTTCCAAGCACAGAGGCTCCTTGGCTTATGACAGGGTTACATCTTGATTAAACCTACTGTAAGTTGAAAACATTGTAAGTCAAAATTGCATGGAATACTCCTAAACTTCTGAACATTGCAGTTTAGGCTACCTTAAATATGCTCAGAACACTTACATTGCTTTACAGTTGGGCAAAATCATCTAACACAAAGCCTGTTCTATATAATAAAGTGTGGAACGTCTCCTGTAATTTACCGAATGATTGCATAGCTACACATTTTAATTTGTTTGTTTCTGAGGAGGACAATATCTTTACTAGTTACAAAACTTTGGCAAATCAATACAGTACTCTTTAATGTAATGAAATCATTTTGTATTGCAGTCTTATATTCTTGCTGTGCTAAATGTTCAGTCCAAAAATATCATTTAAGTACCAAATTTTCAGCAAAAGGAGTTCTTTTATACAAATTGTCTTTTTAAAAAACATTTATTTATTTTACTAGAAAGGCAGATTTACAGGGAGAGGGAGGGAGAGACACAGAGATCTTCCATCCTCTGATTCACCCCCCAAATGGCTGCAACAGCCACAACTGGGCCAGACCAGAGCCAGGAGCCAGGAGCTTCTTCTGGGTCTCCCACATGGGTGCAGGGGCCCAAGCACTCTGCTCCCTTCCTAGCTACATTAACAGGGAGCTGAATTGGAGGAGGAGCAGGTGGGAATGGAACTGGAGCCCAAATGGGATGCCGGCATCACAGGCAGTGGCTTAACCTGTTACAGTGAACTCCCTCATGAAAGCTGTTGAGTTTTACAGCAGTAGCACAATGGTGTGTACAGAAGAGGCGGCTCTGTTGTATTCTGGGGTTGGTCCAAATCCAGGTAGAGTTCCAATGTATGAAAAACTTCCAATTCTACCTTAGGAGAATTAAGTACTCATTTCAGACAACACTAATTTCAGATGATCTTTTGATTTAGAAGCCCTGCAACTTTTTATTTTCTCAAAAGTCACAAAGTCTTACTCTAGCTTATTTAAAAGAAATCTACCTAAACCAGAGTTGTACTTTTTAAATAACAAACACACATATCAGCTTGGGTTGCCAGGGGCCTGATGGAGAATTCAGACTGTTGGTATCATTTCTCGACAAACGCTGCTGCCACCGTAGGTACCCTTATGAACATGAGACCTGGAAGAAGCTCCTGGCTCAGGCCTGCTCCAGCCTCTGGGGAATGAACCAGTGGAGGGAAGATCTCCCTCCCCATCCTGCTCCTCCTTCCTCTCACCCTTTCATTCCTCTTGCCAGTGCTGCCAGTTCCCCAGTCTCAGCATTCAATTTCTGTATTACCCATCCCGTTGTTCTGGGCCTCTATCAGTGATTGAAGATGCCGTACACCATGAGACCTTTAGCGTGACAGCTGAGGCTGACTCCTTTCACATGACTATGACTTCTTGAGGTAATATAGTTTTTCTGGGTCCTGAGGACATGGTTCGTATCTAAGTCTCTCATCCACTCAAACTATATTTGCAAATGAAATATTCATAGATTTTTCCATTGTTCTTTCTAAAGAGTCAAGGACAGAATGTTCTTACATGTATGTTTTGGCTCTTGCTGCACCAATAAGAGACTTCACAATGTAAGGCAGTCCCCGCTTGGTGCCCCCATCCAGCTAGCCATGCAGCTTGCTAAAGCTATGCTTTTCCATCACCATTAAGTTGAAAAGTCAGGGACTCCTGAAAATATTCAAAGCTATATATTTCTTCTTGTATCTCTTTACCTGTAGCCTACATATATCGGCATGTCCCACGGGTTCCATCACTATTTACTTCTAAATTGCTTGTTAATTTTGTTTTTAATACATAGACTATTTTTAATGTTATAATTTCCTAGCATATTTTTTAAATTTTGTATTATTCCACTCTGGCATTGTTTTTGACCATTTGTTTCAATTACTGTTTTTTTTTTATTATTTTTTTTTTATATGGAAGTCAAAGGGAAAGGGTGAGAGGAAGGAGGAGCAGGATGGGGAGGGAGATCTTCCCTCCACTGGTTCATTCCTCAGACGCTGGACCAGGCCTGAGCCAGGGGCTTCTTCCAGGTCTCATGTTCACACAGGGGTGCAAGCACCTGGGCCATCTGCTGCTGCTTTTCCAGGCCATTAGCAGGGAGTTGGATCAGAAGAGCCGGAAGACTCTTAGACCTATCAATTGTGTACTGAAATTGATTACTTGGATTACTGAGATGGCCTTGGTACATGCCACCTTGATGGGATTGTATTGGGATTCCCTGGCACGTTTCTAACTCCATCATTTGGGGCACAACTGATTGAGCATGTCCCAGATTGTACATCTCCTCTCTCTCTTATTCCCACTCTTATATTTCACAGGGATCACTTTTCAGTTAAAATTTAAACACCTAAGAATAATTGTTTGTTAATTACAGAGTTCAAACAATAGTACTAGAATAAAAAAAATACTAAAATGGATAAAGTAT
>JADBBT010001388.1:0-14548 GCA_015711505.1 Sylvilagus bachmani
GATCAATACCCACTGCCACTCCGGCTCCCACACCTGCTTCTGCTGGGGAGTCAGGGGCTGGGGCAGAGAAAATGCAGCTCGGGTCAGCTGGTCTGGAAGCAGCTGGTGCCTAGGTCCGCGCCAACCCCCAGGCTCCTTTCTCTTGGGAGGAAAGACATCATCTTCCAGCTCTTGTCCAAGTTCCTCCTTCCTGAAGCTTTTGCAGCCCCTCCTGCTCTATGAATTCAGAGCCTTTAAGGACTGCTAACCTACAGCACTGGTGAGCAGCTGCACCCGGCTTCCATCAAATGCCTGCGTGATGACTGCATCTTTAGGCCTGTGATTTCACTGAAGTGTTCCTGCCTTACTCTGTCCTAACGGGACGGGGACTGTGCCTCACAGCCTCTGCATCCCCCGTGGCACCTGACGTAGTGTCTGGAACAGATATTACTCAATAGAGACTCCTACGGAGAGAGAAGACAGATGTTCCTCCCCGACTGAGCATTCTGCCCCCATCCCTGGCCTGAGGGACACCCCACATTTGCCAGGGTAGGGGCATACAGCAGGGACTACTTATGGGTGCTCTTACTTTATCTTTCTAGGCTCCAAGTCCTCCCTAAGCTTCTGGGGGACAGGAGAGAGCTATGAAAAATGTAAGTTGTGAATTGCTTAACAGATATCAGGATGCCTACAGGTCTGTGCGGTACCACTTAGAACAGGAGTCAAAC
Source organism: Sylvilagus bachmani (assembly GCA_015711505.1). Classification (NCBI taxonomy): domain Eukaryota; kingdom Metazoa; phylum Chordata; class Mammalia; order Lagomorpha; family Leporidae; genus Sylvilagus; species Sylvilagus bachmani. The sequence goes on from JADBBT010001388.1 coordinate 708, forward strand.
AGCTTTGGCTATGAGGCAAAACCAGGAACAGTAGGCAGGTATTTAAACAACAACTTAAAATGTAACATTTTGGGGCTGGCACTGTGGTGTAGCAGGTGAAGCTGCTGCCTGCAGTGCCAGCACCCTATATGGGTGCCGATTTGAGTCCCAGCTGCTCCACTTCCAATCCAGCTCTCTGCTATGGCCTGGGAAAGCAGCAGAAGATGACCCGAGTCCTTGGGCCCCTGCATCCACATGGGAAGACCCAGAGGAGGCTCCTGGCTTCAGATCAGCACAGCTCCAGCCATTGCGACCAATTGGGTAGTGAACCAGTGGATGGAAGACCTCTCTCCTTCTCTCTCTGTGTAACTCTGACTTTCAAATAAATAAATAATTTTTTAAAAAACAAATAAAATAAAATGTAACATTTTAAAATGCAAAACCCATATAACTTCTGGGTTACATGAAAGTAAGTGGCAGGTTAGATTTCACCCAAGGCTGTAGTCTGCCAAAGATGGAGAACTCTCCCTGGACAGGGGCAAGCCTGCTGTCACCTGCATCCACCCAGCAGAGCTGAGCTGAGAACGCGTCGAAGGTCAGCCCATTGGGCAAGCCCAGGTCATCCTGCACAAGAATCCTGCGGTTGGTGCCGTCCATGTAGGAAGTCTCAATTTTGGGGTTGTCTCTGTTCCAGTCTGTCCAATAAAGGTTCCTGGAGGAGGAAAAGAAGGGGAAAGAGGAAGAGAAATAACAAATACCTATGAGAAAAAGCATATCAAACAACTCTTTTTCCAAAGAGATGAGCAGATGTGAAAACAGAATGGAGGGGGCCGGTGCTGTGGCATAGTGGGTAAAGCCACCACCTGCAGTGCCAGCATCTCATATGGGTACTGGTTTGAGTCCTGGCTGCTCCACCTCCAATCCAGCTCTCTGCTGTGGCCTGGGAAAGCAGTAGAAGATGACCCAAGTCCTTGGGCCCCTGCACCCAGGTGGGAGGCTCAGAAAAAACTCCTGGCTCCTGGCTTGGGATCAGTGCAGTTCCTGCCATTGTGGCCATTTTGGGAATGAACCAGAGGATAGAAGACCTCTATCTCTCTCTCTTCCTCTCTGTAACTCAGTCTTTCAAATAAATAAATAAATCTCAATAAAAAAAGAAAGAAAACACAAAATGGCTATACACTTCTGCAGATGACATGACATGAGCTCTCTTGCAGACACTGGAATTGGCTTATTCTGTTACTAACACATTCAGTTCCCTTTAACATAACTGATAGGCTACCTCAATATGGCTGTTAATCAAACAAAAGCCTGTAACTGCTGAGAATTCCCTGTATGATGCCACCAAGCCAGAGGGCACAACAGACCCAGGGGGCCAGACAGGGGTAAGATGCAGACGCTTGCAGAGGTGGCAGTCAAGGTGTCTGCACCTGAGGAGTTGGCTGAGGGGCCACAGAATGAGAGTACGCGGTCCCAAAGGGAAGGAACCAAAGCGTGAAAGAATTGCAGGCCTGGGGTGTGAGGGTCAGATCCTGCAGTGAGGGGAAGCTAGGAAAGGTGGGTATGAGCTGAAGAACCCCACAGGCAAGTCTCCCCAGGGGTACACGTAGGTGCTCTTTGGGGGTTCATACAGCTGGAGTGTTGATCTGAACTCAATCCATAGGGAAAATACCCAGCTTCTGAGCTGTCACCTTACAAAGCCTTGGCAAAAGGTGTGCAAGCGGGGCATGGTTTCAAGTCCACATTGTAACACGTGCCCTGGTGTTCTATTGACTATAGTCACGTATAGCACCCTCCATCCTGTAGTACTTCACCACTGGAGTCAGAGCCTCACATCTGGGAATATCCGGAGGGGAAACGTGGGTGAAACAGAGGCACACACATATTCACACAATGATACCCTCTCACAGAATCCGTCACGATGGCTCGGGGGTTCACCAAATCGGTCTCAAACAGCACCCGGCGCTGGGTGCCATCCAGCTTGGCGACTTCTATTCGGTCCAGCTGAGAATCCGTCCAGAAGATGTTGCGGCCCAGATGGTCAACGGCGATGCCTTCCGGGCTCCTGAGATCTAGAACCAGAGAGAGAGCGCTGCTGACTGTATTTGCCTAAGCAGGTGCCAACTTGGTTTGTTTCTGATTACTCAGTGCTCTTTCCCATGATGTCTACTCCCTGCAGCTTGGAATGTGAAATGCCTGCTGTTTATAAGACAAGCAACCCTCAGAGTGACAGATCCGACATCATTCATTCGCTCACTGCACTGGGGACCAGGACTGTAATGATGACTATGCTGTGGTCCACAGCCCAGGAGACACCCAGGGCCCAGCCTGGGGAAGCCAGGGAGGGATTCCCAGAGGAAGTAGCTTCTTGAAGCTGGCTCCGAAGGATGGATAAGAGGTTGTCAGGCAAAGATGCTATATGAGGATTTTCAGGTAGCAGGATCAGAATTTAAGGAAAGCTCAGACCTGGCTTGATGGGAACTGTATGTAATCTTACACAGCTGGAGACAAGAGGTGGGACAGTGGCCAGAAATGCAGTTAGGATGCCGAGTTAATGAGCTTAGAGCTTATCTCATGGGCCAAGGGGAGGCCCAGAGAGATCTTAAGGTTGGGAATGGAACACATGGAGCTATGTCATTTGATAATTATGTGTTAGAAAGTTCATTTCAGAGAAACAATACTTCCAAGAAACCGTAGCTGTTATTTCATAGAAGTGTAAGGGGTACACAGATGGAGTGGCAGTAATTACAAATAAGCCTCCTGGAGGTCTCCACTGGGCCACAGCAACAGGTTTTTAAGCCAAGGGTTGCCACTGGGAACTTGCAATGTGAGTCTTGTGCTCCCTTTTAGGTCATATTAGTTGAAGATAGCAATGCTTTTCTTAAACTTTAAAACAAAACAAAACAAAACAAAAACAAACTAAAGCAACTAGGGTTTTATTGGTACCACTGATGATTTTGTCCCTGTACAGACGAGAGGACTGAAGGCCACTGAGTACAGTGTACACAGGAAGGGGAAGAGGATGTCCCATTTGAGGAATCTGGGCATGAATACTGGGTTCTTCCATCAAGTTAAAAGCACTGCAGACCCGCGGCCCCCTGGGTTCAGGCATTCACTGGGCCCCTAAAACAGAAACACTGAAGTCCGGGAAAGGACACTCCCAAGGGACATTTATGAAGACTCAGAAACCACACTTGAACGAGGTCTGTACTACCCAAAACAAAGTGGGGAAGTATACAGTATTCAAATACTTCCCACCTCCCTGAAGGCACAACGACAGGGAAACTGATCCCCTGTCAGTCCCTTTGTGGCTTTCAGACAGAGCAGATCACTGTGGGGTACATTCGGAACAAGTACATTCTGTGTGAGAGACACAAGCCCCTCAGACTCAGAGAGAGAGAGAGAGAGAGAGAGAGAGAGAGAGAGAGAGAGAGGAGGACCAAAGCTGATCAACAAGAAAATCAATAGGATACCAGCAGGGAACCCTGGAGGAAGCTCCATGTCCCGCCGCCTCTCTGTAACATCTGGTCCTGCAAATCAAAGCCCCCTCCACCCCCAACCAGAAAGAACTCCCCGGGGGCTGCGCTGGGAAGGTTGCCCTTTACTGTGCAGTGGGAGGAAGCAGCCAAGAGAGCAAGGTGACAGAGGTGACAGAGCTGCACTGCTCCTGTCAGAGGAAACAGATTACCATCGTTCCTGGAATATTTGGCTGGGACTTCACCTCAAGGGAAGACAAGTCCAGGATTCAGACTGAACGAAATAAGGAAGAAAAGATAACCACCGCCACTCTCACACACTAGGGAAATCCAACCTGTACCACGCAAGTTCTGCCCCTCATATTAATATATAAATACATAGAAGTCTTCCTTCGCACACATCCTGTCTTGGTTGTATTCTGTTTTCCCAGCGAGTACACTTTCTGCTTGGAATGTTTCTTGCTGTGCTTCAAGTTTTCTTGGGTGACTATCAGGTCCAAAAACAACAGGAAATAGCAAATGATGACATACTCCCCACTTCCACCGGGTTTTTAAATCAAATAGTAGATAATAGTAGCAACATTTTTGAGAGAGAGAAGATGCAAAAAAGGCATTTTTGAACTTCAATTCATTAAAGCAAAGCATGAAAACGAGCAGACTTTATATATTCTGTTGGCTCCCAGAGAAGGATTTGGGGTCTATATCCAAAGCCAGACACAGTGAATTCAGCCTGAGCTTCTTGTGTCCTGTGAAGGAGCCAAAGAAGGGAAAACACGCCCCAGGGGTTGTTCACCAGGATAGGGACACTTCCAGAACATCAATTGTTAGTGAGACATTTAAGCTGGAAACTGAAAAAGCTACATTCGTTCCTAAATAAGAAGAAAATATGATGGGGTGGTGCTGTGAGCAGTGGGTTAAGCCTCAGCCTGCCCACTCTGGCATCCTCTATGAGTGCTAGGTCTAGTCCCGGAGGCTGTAAATGCCCTAGATAGAAACTGGGGAGTTAGTGTTTTGAAAAGTAATGTTCAGGGCACCAGCGCTGTGGCATAGGGGGTAAAGCTGCTGCCTGAGGTGCCAGCATCCCATATGGGTACCAGTTCAAGTCCCGGCTGCTCCACTTGTGATCCAGCTCTCTGCTAATGCACTTGGGAAGGTAGCAGATGATGGCGCAAATCATGGCCATCTGGGGAGTGAACCAGCATATGGAAGATCTCTTTCTCTCTCTCTTCTCACTCTGTCTTTAAAATAAATGAACCTTAAAAGTAAATAAAAAGAAACATGAAATAAGGCTCAAAGACTTTAAAGATGGTCCTTTGATGTGTACATTTGACAGAGGAACAAAGGTAACTTCACAACAAGTATCATCAGCTTGATCGTATCTTTTGAGCAAAAACATTCCCAGCTAAGCTGATGAGTCACTGACCTATTAAGCAACATGTAATTCTTGACCTTTTCAGAACAGGGTCATTTTTGCCTGGATTTTTTGTTGTAATGGTCTTTAAGCCAGATAAAGGACACCTGTTGTAAAACAGTCCTGACTTGTTGAATGTTGGCAATAAAACAATGTAGAGTTCTTGATTTCAATTGATATCCTTAAAGGATCGGGGTTAGGTGGTGAAGTGCAGACTGTGCCAAAGCATCGCACACTTTATTATCAGTGACAACAAAAAAAGAGAGAAATGTCTACAGCATTCAGTCTGATCTGTTGTCCTCCTCCGGGGCAGGCAATCAGAGTGAGTGCAGTGGGGACAAGCTGAAGAAGGGAACCTACCCCAGCTTTGATGTGACAGCTGAAGTGACAACCCCCTTAACTGGACAATTGTGTTGGGAACAGGTACAACCATCAGAGTTGCTATTTGCTACATGCTTGTGATTCTCTGTATGGTATGGTTCATCTTCTTGCTGCCTTTGGGAAAATCCCAGTGGAATGCCTCATGGGACAGACACTCAGATAATCAATTCCAGGCTTAGAAGGGAGAATGCATATTAAACCCGGATGGCGAGTCTGACTTTTATTGTTCATGAAAACTTGACGACATAAGGCTTTCAGAGAAAGGCGTAGGCACTAGCCTTGTTTCAATTTTCTCCTTCTTAGGCTTGCAACAAAGGGGCACATGATTTAATTAAGAGTCCTTGGAGAACTCCTCGTGGGAGCTAGAAACAGTGGTGCTTTGAAGCAGAGGACTGGCCCTTCTCACACCACCAGACCCTGTGTCTGCCTGTGTGTTCCACCCCTCCACACTGTGTCAACAGCCACGTAGGCTGCTAGACCTCAAACTAAAAAGGAAAAATGATACTTGCTTGCCCAATGCTATGGCTTGAACATAATTTTTTTTCTTTTTATTTATATTTCCCCCTCACAGAAACCTTTTATTTAAGGAGAACAGACTTCATGCATTTCATAAGTACAACTTTAGGAATATAGTGATTCTTCCCACCATACCCACCCTCCCACTCACTCTCCCACCCCTCCCCCTCCTCCCTTTCCTATTCCCAGTTACATTTCTCTACTAAGATCCATTTTCAATTAACTTTATACACAGAAGACCAACTTGGCACTAAGAGTTCAACAATTTGTACAGAAAAAAAAGACAAAAACAAAACAAAATAAACTGTTCCTCTACTGTTGAGACAAAGGCTGTTCAAAGTCATTGCATCTTGATGTTAATTTCACTTTTTTTCTTTAGAAGCTTAATTAACTTTAAAGAAGCACCTAAGAATGATATATCTTTTGTGTGCACTTATAATACAACTCTTTGAGGACAGAGGTCCTGCACTGGAAGTTCGTGCTCAGTGACTCTTGTGTTTAATTTAATAATTAACACTCTTATGTATGACATCAGTGATCAACCAAGGCTCGTGTCATGAGCTGCCAAGGCTATAGAAGCCTTCTGAATCCACAAACTCTGTCAGTATTTAGACAAGGCCATAAGCAAAGTGGAAGTTCTCTCCTCCCTTTGGAGAGAAGCACTTCCTTGAACATGATTTAGCCCCCAAACTCATTACAGACTATAATTCAAAAATCTGTTAGTTAATGGCAGTAAGAACATGGGAACTTGATCTAATTATGGCGTCTAGGAGCTGGGCATTGTGGTAGGTCCTTCGGTTACTGGAGTTGTGCTGGTTGTCTACAGAGTTGGCATAAACACCCAGCTGGGCCAACCAATCCTGCTTCCTGGCTCAACATGTGATCCTACCTCTGCCAGTGCTGTCATTCTCAAACATCACCCTCCTCAGAGACCAAACCAAGGGGCTGCCTGATCGTGGACTTGAGCTTCTAGAACTTGAGCCAAAATAAATTTGTTTCCTTCTTACATAGCTTGTCTCAGGTATTTCATTGTCGTAACAAAATCTGACTAATGCACCCACCTTGTCGAATGATGGTAGATGGCTCCCCACCATGTAGACTGGCTCTCCCGATGGAAGGCTCACTAATGTCCGTCCAGTAAACCATCTTGTCCACACAGTCAAAGGCCAGTCCAATGATGACTTTATCCTGGAAGAGAAGACCATGAGAACTCTACCCACAACCACCTACATGCCTAATAATCATGAGAACCTCTGCATGTGCTTACAGGCACTTGGACATCTTTTTAAATGAAGCATGTTAAAATCTTTTGTCCATTAAAATTTTATTATTGAACTGTACAAGTTCTTCACATATTTTAGACAAAACCCTTTTCTTATACACACATGTGCAGATATGCTTAGACATGGAAACATGTACATGTTTACTTTCTCTCGGGTAGCCTGCTATTTCATTTCTTTTTTTTTTTTTTGGACAGGCAGAGTGGACAGTGAGAGAGAGAGACAGAGAGGCTGTTTCATTTTTTCTAAATGTTTCTAAAGAGCAAAAGCTTTAAATTTTTATTAAATCAAATTTTTTTTTACTCTTATGACTAACGCTTTTTCTATCTTAAGGAATCTTTGCCTCCCTGATGGTTGTAAAGAAAAAGAAATAAAAGACATAAATATTGGAAAGGGAGTAAAACCACTCCATTCTAAGAGAATATGATTGTTGAAAGTCCTTGAGAACCTAAAAACTTATCACAACTAGAATTGAATCTAGCAAAGTTGCTGGAGATAAGGTCAACATTAAATCATACTTCTATATGCAAATAAGATAGAAAATAATTTTAAAAACAATTTTTGCAGCATCAAAAACACAAAATATGTAAGAATAAACATTTTTAAAGGTGTGAGGCTCCAAACTGAGTACAACAAAGCATTACAGAGTAAAATTAAAGACAATCCAACTAAATGAAGAGGTAAGTTAGCACAGTGAACCATAAGATTGAGAACTGCTAATGATATCAAGTCTCCCTAGAGTTACAGATTCAGTATCATCTTTATCAAAGTCCTAGTAGGCTTTTTTGGTTGAATTTACATTCTTATTCTAGAAGATTATATGGAAATGTAAAGAATCTAAAATAGTCAGAACACTCTCAAAAAAGAACAAATTGGAAGATTCAAACTCCCTGATTTCAAAACTTAACAATACTCAAGGCGGTGTGGAATAGACATAAGGTGGGATGAATAGATCAATCTGCCAGAACAGACCCCAGAAACAGACTTCACAGACACTAAGAATTGTTTTATGACAAGGGCACCAAGATGCCAGTGAGGAAATAGAGTGTTTTCAATAAACAATGCTAGAACAGCTGGATAAACATGTGGCAAGAAAGAAGTTCAATCTGACTTTACCCATAGGCAAAAATTAAAAGCTGAAACTATCAAGATCCTAAAGATATCATAATGAAATATCTTTACACCCTTCTTTTTTTGCCTGTTTACTTGATTATTTTTCACCCACTTGAGAGGTAGAGCAATAGAGAAAGAGAGGACTTCCACCGGCTGGCTCACTCCCCAAATACCTGCAATATCCAGGGCTGGGCCAGGCCAAACCCAGGAACCAGGAGCTCCATCCAGGTCTCCCACGAGGCTGGCAGGGGCCCAACGTGTACTGACAGAAAGCTGAATCAGAAACAGAGTAGCGGAGACTGGAACCAGCACCGTGGTGTAGAATGTGGGTGTTGCAAGTGGCAGCTTCACAACGTGGGGCTGGGGAGGGCATTTGGGCAGTAATTAAGACACCAATTTGGGTACCTGTACCCCATGGTGCTTGGGTTTGAGTCTTGGCTCCATATCTTATTCCAGCTTCCTGCTAATGTGCCCTCTGTGGGGTAGCAGGTGCTGGTTTGAGTATCTGAGTCTCTACCACAACACGGGAAATCTGGATTGAGTTCCAAGCTCTGGCTTCAGCCTGACTCAGCCCTGGCTACTGTAGGCACTTGAGGAGTGAACTAGTGGATGAAGACTTCACTTTATCTATTTTCTCTGTTTCTTTGCCTTGCAAATAACAAATAAATAGATAAATAAAAATTTTAAAATGGTAAATGGTAACTGCAAACTACTCTGGATGGTAAAACTGCGCTTTTAAATGTATTATCAATATAATTTTACACTATACATTTGCATTCACATTATAAATATATTACAGGTTTAGCATTTGAAGTGCTCCAAAATATGAAAGTTTTGATCACTGACATGATGCTGTAAGTGGAAAATTTCACACCCAACTGCATCTGACAGGTTGCAGTCAAAATGCAGGTGCACAAATACTGAATAAAACTGTTTTTACACTATGCATATGTGGTGCATATAAAAGAGAAATGAATTTCATGTTTAGATTAAGGTCCCTTATCCAAGATATCCCCCCTATATATATGCAAATATTCCAAAATCTGAAACACTTCTCATCTCAAGCCAATTCAGACAGAGAATACTCAAACCAGTACATATCATGCATATGTGTGTGCATGCCTGTGTGTATGTGTGTATGTGTGTGTGTGTGTAGCTATTATCTATCTGGAAATGAGTATCTTCATGAAACAGATGGACAGTTTCCTGTCTTGTGGTGCTGATAGTGTTGATGGAAAGATATGCATCAGATACAGAACGCATACATGAATATTCAGTGTAGCAGATAGTGTGAGGAATACAGTGAGACACAAAGCAGAGGCACAGAGCAGCAGAGGTTGCTCTCTGGATGGGGCATCTGACAGCCTCTCTGAGATGTGTTGCTTTGGCAGAAAGTTGCATGAAATGAGCTAATAAACTGGGCAAGTGTCCGGGGGTGAGGGAACTCCAGGTGCGGGTGGGCAGAGTAAATACAAAGGCTCTGAAATGGGAGCAAGCATGTATTCAAGGCCTGGCCAGGGGGCTGAAGCCAGTGAGTGAATTGGGAGTGGCAGGAAATGAGGTGAGAGAGACAGCAGGAGGCCAGATCCTTTGGGCTCTTTTGTTCTACCTTCATAATTTATATTTTTAGCTGCACATAATTATGGGGTACAGTATAGTATTTCAGATCAGGATAACTGGTGGATCTGTCATCTGTCACCTCAGATGTATATCACTTCTTTGTGTTTCCAACATTCAAAATTCTATTAGCTATTCTGAAACCCTCAATTACTGTCAACTACTTGTTGGCAACTTACTATGCTACAGATGTTACCTATAGGGTTTTGTTTTAAAAAATATTTATTTACCTTCATATTATTTGAAATTCAAAAAGACAGAGATCTTCCATCCATCAGTCCAATGCCCACAAAGCCATCAGCCCAGATCTTAACTGGGTCTCCCACATTGGGGATGGGGACAAAAGTATGTGAGCCATCATCTGCTTCCTCTCAGGGTGCACTTTAGCAGGAAGCTGGATAGGAAATGGAGTAGCCAGGACTCAAACCAGGCACTCTGATCTGGGATGTGGGTTTCCCAAAGGGCGTCTTAACTGCTACACCACAACCACCACCTTGCCTGCAGTCGTGAAGTCCCAGGAAGGACTAGATTTTATTCTAAAGTCAATTGGGGACCCATTGAGGGTTGTGTGCAGGGCAAGGACATGAATCTGATGAAGCGTGCTTCGGAAGAGGCATTTGAGAAGCCTCTTTTATTTTGGATACATTTGTGCTGATGTTTCTTCTCTGGCCCAAAAGAAGGGATATGGTAACATATGGCATCTGTGATGTGGAGATCCATGCAGCAAGGAAGAATAGAGAAGCTGGAAGTAAGGCCTAAGACAGGCAAGATGCACACATAGAATCTTTCCAGGATTTCCCAGCAGGCCCTGGTGTGACCACTCAAGAATAGTGGACCCATCTGCTGGAATTTCATTTACAAGGGCTGAGGACCCGGGCCCCCGGCTCTGATTCATTCCTTATGAGGCTCTTACACCCCTCCCACTCTGTTGGCAACTCGGTCTCAAGTCTGCTGTGAAAGCCCCCAAGTCTGTGTGGTTTCTTGGCAGAGGTCAGGGTCCCTAATAAACAGAATGCCTTTCACAAGTGATTGACCTATAATGCACAAAAATGCCCTATTCACAAAACGCATCTCTGCAGCTTTCAAAGGCCTCGAAGCCAGAGCTTGCTACTTGCCCCAGGGAGACAGGAGACCTCGAGGTGAGTATCTTTGGAAAGATGGAATCCTGATCAGCTTAGCAGAAACAAAAGATCAAACCCAGAAGGTACATGCACATGAGATACCAAAGTCTACAAAGGCCCCACCGAGGCATCACTGCATGGCCTTCCTAAGTCTGCTCCCATTTATTCTGAGCCTCCCAGGCAGCTCAGGAATACAGTGAACCCAGGATCATGAAAATGAGCAGCCCTGGTTCCAGGGTTTGAGCCCAGGCCCCTGCTTATTCCTGCAGGTCACAAAGCAGGAGCTGTCACCAGGTCCAATCAGCCAGCACTCACCGGTACATGCAGTAAAGCCTTGGCTTCCGTCTTCTTCATGGTATTTCCATCCAGTGGCACGTTCTCTATCTTCCCAGTCTGGGCAAAGAGTAGGTGGGTTCCAGGGGGCAGAGGGATCACAGCAGTAGGTACTAAGGGTCTCTGATGAATCGGTGGAGCCACCGTACTCAGACCTAGGTTGCAGTAGAGGTGGATGAGCAAGGCCAGTGCACACAAGGAACACACAGATGAACACATACACACATGCACACCACGCGTGCACACCCACACATGTGCATATCCAGTAACATAACCTTCATGGCCCAACAAACTGCGTAGCCACACAACACTCATTTCACACCTGGAAGCAGCAGAAGTAGGATACGCTCAGCCAAATGATATTTGTGGAGGAGATAATGTAGGCAGGGGCTTCACATTCAGCGTCAGGTGGGGGGAAAAGTGCTTAGCTTCCCTCTTAACAGAGATCACTTGGCTCTTCACTCTCTGCTTTGCACACTGGGGCTGGCCACTGGTGAGCCAGGCACTAACAGCAGCAGCCTGAATCTCCTGCCATGGGGAGTCACCTTCTAATGTAAGCTTCGCTGGAGGAGCCCAGCAGAATGAGCCTGCCCTATGGGCCCTGTCCCACAGCCATGCGCTGAGACTGCTGTGCATGGGACAAACAGGAACATGCCCCTTCTGGGCTTTGAAGAACTAAAGGATAGTGGGGAACTCCCTCTCCATCAGCTTCAGCCTTGCCCTCCCAACTGCTGACCTTGGCCCCTGGCACCACTTCCGGACTCACCTGATGACACTGTCCCAGGAGTGCAGAGGTAGCTGGTGCTGCAGGGGAGGAGCACTGACCAGGTGCTGGGGGCCTGGGGAACCTAGGACTGGGCCTGTCACTCTCTCATTGTGTGTGCACCTTTCTGGGCTGTGTCCTCTTCTCTCAAAAGTGAGACCTGGACCAGGTCATCGCCAAGGTCATTTCCAGTTCTCTCCCTTGTCTATCTTGCCTGTGAGAACTAACTAGTGACATAGACCAGTCTGGTGCACCTCTAGAATCTCCGAGTTCCATCAGTCTGCTCCAGACTCACTGCCAGCACCTTGGGTCAGCCCCTCCCATTCCTCACCTGGCTTAATCCTAAGCCTGGCAAGAGATGCTGAGGCACTTATGCCTGTATCCCGGTTCCTGCTGTCCAGCAGTGACACCGCTAAAACCGAAATCTGCTTCACATCATTGATGACCACCCGAAAGCCTCCCAAAGCCTTCTGGGCTCCCTGCTGTCCTCGGGACCAACACCCAGGTCCACAGCTCAGCACGGACACTTGTGGTTCCTCTCAGCCTGCTCTGCTGCCTGGAGCATCAGCCTCACTCCCTGCTCCACGCTCTGGAAAGTACACTCACCCCCCCCCCCACCGGCCAACACTGCAAAGCCCTGCACTGCCCCCGGCTGCAGGCCTGTCCCTCAGCGTCCTCAGGGGCTGGCACCATGACTTTCCGCTGGGTGTCCACAGCGCTGACGCTCGGCTAACACTGGCTGTGTGACGGCTGTGAGTAACCACTTCTCGGTTTCTTAGCAGCTGATGTGGGGGCGGGGGGAGGTTGTCCATCTATGATTGTTATCAGGTAATTTGAGAACAGAGACTCAAGGATTGGTTAGGTCTGCTGGTGGCATCCATGACAGTGACCAGTTTCCGGGCCGGAAGCAGCATTTCAGAGCTGAGGGCGCGCCTCGGGATGACTTCGTTCCTATCTTCTGTTGAGGCTGAGGCTGGAGGAGCCTCATTCACAGCCACATAGTGCAGTGGGGTCTCAGACAGGGCCCCCAGCCCTCAGCATGGCGCCTCCCCATTGCTATAGGCAGGCACAGTGACCTTTGCGGCGGTGTACGCCTTGGATTTGAAAATCCACCAGAGCCCCTCCAGGCCCTGGGCCCTGACTGGGAAGGAGGCGAGTGCTGCCAGGGTGAGAATGGGCTCCCCCGCCTCAGGAAGCAGAGACCCGAGGAAGGGCTGCCTCACCACCGCCACCCTGTCCTGCTGTGGCGCATCCCAGCATTCACCTGGGGGACCACCAGTGTTCACAGAGCACCATCTGCTCCCTGCCACCGTCACAGCAGGTCCCACTGGGGACTGACAGAACTTGCCGGTGCATGGAGAGGGGGAGGGAAGGTGAGAAGATGGAGAGGGGCAGAGGGTAGAAGGGGTCAGGAAGGGGACAGGTACTGGTTATGCCAGCCCCTGAGGCCCTGCTGGGGCATGAATCCAAGTGCAGCCCGCCCTCCACTTACATGGGGGCCTCATCCCGGGTCTGGTCCTCGTGCCCTCCACCTCGCGGCCGTCGCGGTCCACGCACCAGCAGTAGCCCGTGCTGCCATGGCACTGGGTGGGCAAGTAGTGTCCGTGCTCATCACACTCGGGGACAAACAGCCCCGGGGGGCGGGGCCGCTGTGCATCTGCCGCCCCCGCTGCTCCGAGAATGTGTTCTCGCTCCAGCTGGCACCGGGGCTTCTCCAGCTCTGTCAGAGATAAGAAAGGAGGGCTGTGGGTTTGGACCAGGGCTGCTGGGTGTCCACACGGAACTCAGGACCCACAAGATCTTCCTGAACACCATGGGGGGTGTATCATTAATTTCAAAATGTTTAAAACATTG
>JADBBT010001389.1:0-14546 GCA_015711505.1 Sylvilagus bachmani
TGCAAACTGATGAAATCTTTACTTAGTACATACTGAATCAATCTTCTGCATATAAAGATAATTAAAAATGAAAAAAAAAATCTTGGTGTTAAATTGGAAATTGCATAGAAAATTAATCAACTTAAAAAAAATCATGTAGGATCTCTGTCCTTAATGTGCTATACATTGTGAATTAATACTATAACTAGTACTCCAACAGCATTTTTCACTTTGTGTCGCAATGTGAGGGCAAACTGTTGAAATCTTTACTTAATATATACTAAACTCATCTTCTGTATATAAAGAGAATTGAAAATGAATCTTGATGTGAATGCAAGGGGAGAGGGAGTGGGAAAGGGGAGGGTTGTGGGTGGGAGGGAAGTTATGGGGGGGAAGCCATTGTAATCCATAAACTGTATTTTGGAAATTTATACTCTTTAAATAAAAGTGTTATTTAAAAAAAAAAAAGAAGTGAAATTGACACTTTGGGAAGCAATGACTTTGAACAGCCCTTGTCTCGACTGTTGAGGAAAACTTTTTTCCATACTATTTGTTGAACTCTTTACTTAACATAAGGTTAATCATATGTATATAAAGTTAATTGAAAATAGATCTTAGTAAAGAATAAGAATGGGAACAGGAGATGGAGGAGGAAGAGGGGTGGAAAATTGAGTTGGAAGAATAACCATGTTTCTGAAATTGTAATTATGAAATGTATGAAGTTTGTATTCCTTAAATAAAAGTGTCCTGGGGGGAATAAAAGTATAATAAGTCAGCAAATTCTGCATTCCTATCCTCCTCTGTAATAAATATTGTAATTCAGAGGATCTCGCCTCTGTGTATGTGTTTGTGTGTGTGTGTGTTGTATGTAACCTTAGATGCTGGTCAGCTGTTCATAAACTATTTCCTCTTTTTGGGGGGGCTTATAGCAATACACATTTCCCAGGGTTACTAACAAACAGATGTCAACTATGGGATTGAGTTCTTGTCAAAAGAATTTTAGTAGAAAGATGTATGTCACTTCCACATTTAGCCTATAAAAAGAACCTTACATATGTGTGAGCTCCTTGCTCCTCCTCCTTCTACTAGTTTGATGTACATGAAGGTAACAACCTGGAGAGGAATTAGATGTGTCACTACCCTGGGAGGAAACTCACCTATCTACCAGAAAAACATGCTTGGGATTCTTTGTGAGCAATAAATAAACTTATTTCATGTTCTAGCCATTACACATCACTGGGTTGGTCACATCCATTAACTAAACTCCAATACAAGAACAATTTCTCACTCAAATTGACCAGGGGTAGATTTACTTTCCTTCTTCCTTGGATTCCCTTTTAAATGCCAGGTCTAGGAGCTGGTGCTCTGGCATTGTAGGTTAAGCCTCCCCCTGCAGAGCCAGCGTCCCATATAGGTACTGGTTCAAATCCCAGATGCTCCATTTCTGATACAGCTCTCTGCTAATACATTTGGGAGGGCAGTGGAAGACGGTCCAAATGCTTGGGTCCCTGCCACCACATGGGAAACATGGAGGAAGCTCCTGGCTTTGGATCGGCCCAGCTTTGGCCGTTGTGGCCATTTGGGGAGTGAACCAGAAGATGGAAGACTTCTCTCTCTGTTTCTCCCTCTCTTTGTCTATAACTCTGGCTCTCAGATTAATAAATAAAATATTTTAAATGCCATATAATTTTTATATGAGACATAATTTTCTGATGTTATTTGTGCTATGAACTTAAATAAGAATGTATAAGTTTTAGCTGTTAACAAAAAAAGGTGGAGCGGGAGGAAGGAAGACATAGAGGAAATCACCATGTGCTACAATAAATGACATAATCAAAGGAAGGATAGAGACAGTATTTAAGGCAGCCATGATATGATTCAGCACCTAGTACAAGCATTCTTAACATAGCTGATATTCAATAAGTAGTTCCTGAATGAATCAATGAGTGAATGAATGAATGGACCACATATCTAATCATTTTAAGTGAATATGATAAAAAAGATACATTTCCCATGCCACCGAATGGCTAGATTTTAAAACATTCGATTTAGGACCAGACTGTTAACAGAAGTGTTTATCAGTACAAGTACTGATACAGTGCACAAACAAAGTGGGGTGTTTGGACATTGGGTCAATAAACCAGCCTAGGATTCTACCATGAGCTAATCACTATGTCCTACCCCTTCCCCCAAAAAACAGATACATAGGTGTATGTCATCTGCCTCCACATAGCTCCTCACTTGGGACTGAAGGAAGTCCTTCTGTGGAACCTCAGTGGACTCCCAGCCTTTTTGGGGGTTTTCAATCTCATTGCCCTCATTCACAGGGATGGGCTGGTAAAGTGATAAAGAGCACACCTCTAGAGTTATAATGCATGGGTGAAAACTGGCTCTGAAATGTTTAGTCTTGAGAGTTCAGGAAAGTTACTTAAGCTCTCCTCCTCAGGGAACAGGAAAACTAACAATACCCATTCTTCAGGCAGTGTCAGAACTCTTTGAGAACTCCAAGTTTAACACACTGCTTGGCATACATCAAGTTAACTCTCAATAAATTTTAGATAGTACAGCTCTTCCTTAAGAACACAGGGCTTTAAGATGGCAGATACCAGTGTAGATAATAATAAGTCAGAATTCCTACATTGTAGTTGAGTCTGTTGCTAAATGGATATTTTAATGCAAGCATGTCACTTAATGTCCCTGAGCTTCAATTTTGTTATATTTTAAGTAATAAGGATAGCCAGCTGACTTGTATTTTCCCTTACAACTCTATGATTCCACTCCTTATGTCTTACTCAGATCTCTTTAACCTAATGCTCAATACTTTGTTCTGCACAAAAAGACAATTGCACAACTTCACTCTGATTCTACTGCAATTATGTAAAGCCATGAGGGTTCACAACTGGTATCTCTGCCATATGGTAAAGTGTGTAACAGAAAAGGCAGGTGGAAGCAAACGGGACTCAGATGCCCCATCAACCCCAAGGGCCAAGAAAGAGGGATCCTTAGGCACGTCTACAGAGAACATCAGTAAGACAGAGAAGCTGCTGCATTTATCTCCTAGCAAAGCACCTCAGGGATAAGTACTAGAATTCTAAGCACTCACGAAATAGCTTTTGTTTGTTTATATGAAACACTCATTTCTTGATCCTAAAGGATTATCCTGAAGATATCAGAAAAAACATTTTAAGAAATAATTCTTGCTTTGAGTTTATATGTTTTGTTTCCTAGAAGCAGCACCTAGTATATTCTCAAAATATGCATGTCTGATGAATTAACTGTTTTGGAATCTTCTAGCCTTGTGTTCAGGAATGTAAGCTTCTGGAATCTTATAAATAATAACTTGTAATTTTTCTTAATAAATCTTGTGGTATGTCATTAAAATAGTATCCCCCCAGTGAACCATTTCTCCCTGTGCCAATGACCTTTCTGTATTGTTGCTGCTTCTCCAATAGAAAAGTGAGGACATTTTTTCACTCCTGAATTTGAACTGGGTTTGTAACTTGCCTTGACCTTTATAATGTCACAGAGGTAACACTGTGAAACTTTCAGACTTTAAACTTCAAGAATCCTATAACTTCTACCTGCTCTCTTTTAGGAGACAGCTACTACAGAAAATACTTGGATATGAACACTGATGAGAGAAGTGAAGAGGCAGATCCCTGCTTTCCAATTATCCCTGCCAAGGTACCAAACATAAGGGTGAGACCACCTTGAGCTGTCCAATTCCAACAGAACCACCATAAGAATACAGCTCCATGAGGGAGTTGGCAAGACCAATAGAACTGTCCAGACAACCCAAAGAATCATGAAAAACTAGTGAAGTGTCACGGTTCAAAAACATTGAATATTGGAGTAATTTATTATGCAGTAATAGATAGGCAACATAAAACCATCTCTAAACCACAATTAGAATGGTCACACAATAAGGACTTCCATAAAATAAATTATATAAGCAGTTGGGGCCATTATTGTGGTGCAGTAGGTTAAGCTGCTGCTTGCAACATTGGCATCCCATATTGGACTATCAGTTTGAGTTAGGCTGTTAGGCTTCTGGTCCACCTTCCTGATAATATACCTGGGAAAATAGCAGAAAGTGGTCCAAGTACTTGGACCCCACAAGGGAGACCCGGATAGAATTCTGAGCTCTTGGATTTGGCCTGGCCCAGCCCTGCCCAAAAATTATTTATGCAATAGGATTTATTTGGGGAGTGAATTGGCAGATAAGAGATTTCCCTCTCTCTCTCTTTCTCTCTCTCTCTTTCTCTCTCTCTCTCTCTCTTCTCCCTCCCTCCCTCCCTCCCTCTCCATCTTTATCATTTTTACCTTTAAAATAAATAAAATAAACCTTTTTTAAAAAATAGATTATATCAGCAGTTTTATGAAAGAGAAAAGGGAAAAGAGAGAACAAAAAAATTAAATACTACATATGATAAATAATAAAATACTAGATTTAAAGATGGTGGAATAGGAAGGGAGCACACTGATAATCCGGGAAGAGACAATTTAATAAAAGTGGAGATACTGCAGGTTCAAGGAAGAGTTGGGGAAGAAACAGCAGAGGAAACTCTTCCGGAACTAGTGATTCACAGTGGACCTGCATGGAGGGAGTGGGAGCCCATGGCTCAGGACAACAGTGGCGGAATCTATGCACCAGCACTGGAACGCGAGCTCTCTGCTATGGCCTGGGAAAGCAGTAGAAGATGGCTTAGTCCTTAGGCCCCTGGATCTGCATGGGAGACCTGCAAGAAGCTCCTAACTCCTGGCTTCAGACCAGCCCAGCTCCAGCCATTGAGGCCAATTGGGGAGTGAACCAGCAGATGGAAGACCTCTCTTTCTCTCTCTCTCTCTCTCTCTGTCTCTCTCTGCCTCTCCTTATCTCTCTGTGCAACACTTTCAAATAAGTAAATAAATCTTTTAAAAAATAAAATAAAATACTAGATTTAGTCAACATGTAAATTATGCAGGAATTGCATTCAGGGATCAAAAACCACATGAAATGTATTCATTTTGTTTTGGGACTTCGCATTAAATAGTTTCCAATACCTTTCAGTAGAACCACATTATTATTTGTGCAGCAAAATGTATGAATTTTCAAATAAAGTGAGATAGACTAAATAATCTTACATGCACTCAGGTCAGATTTTGACAACAACAACAAAAATTTAAGTCTTAGTTTTTAAAGCTTTTTGGGTTTCTGAATTGTGATTAAAGGATCATAAGCCTGAGGAAGTTGCATACATACAGGATCAGGTCCTGTGGCTACATATAATCCTGGATTGCATGCTGTCCTATTTCTGTCCCTATTTCCAGGCCTTGCCTCCCACTATTCACTTGTAATGCTGGTCAAACTTGTACCATGAATTCAGATCCAAGCTGACTCTTTCATATTTGAGGTATTTTTCTGCATTGGCTTTTGACTAGGGGCTAGGTTTTCAGTGTGGCCAAGTTATCATAAGCCTCTGTTTTCAGTCTGCCATTTTAGATCTGCCATTTATGGTAACTGTAAAAAGCAAGACAGATACCACCATTGAACCTCACATTTAGCTGGGTTTTCTATCAGTTAAGACCAAGAAATCACAGAAGTTGTCTGAGAGAAAACAACATTTCCTTACATCAAATTCTGATAGGAATTTTATCAAATGCACTATTAATAAAGGACACAATCCTAATCTGATAATGCAAGTATCCAAAACAAGACACAACCCTCCCACCAGAAGTCACAGAGTAAACCCTTGCTAGTTTGTCTAAAAGAAAACTATGGAACTTCAAAGTAGAGTTAACAGACAAGTGATACACTGGTTGGAAATTTTGCATCATGTAAAATACAGAAAATGTTAATGAGTGTTCATTCGGGGTGAGCATTTGGTGCAGCAATTAAGATGTTTGAGTTCTGGTTTTATTTCCAATTCCAGCTTCCTGCTAATTTGCACTGCGGAAATACAGATGGTGGCTCCAGTTGGTGGGTCTTTGCCACTCACATGGGAGACCTGAATTGAGTTCCAGGTTGCCTGGCTTCTACCTGGCCCAGCATCAACTGTTGAAAGCATTGTGAAGTGAACCAGTGAATGAAAATTTCTCTTTCTTCCACACTGCATTTCAAATAATTTCTTAATTAAGATTTATTTATTTGAAAGGCAGTGTTACACAGAGAGAGGAAGAGATGGAGAAAGAGAGATCCTCTACCCACTGGTTCACTCTTCAAATGGCTGAAGCAGCTGGGGATTGCACCAGGCCAAAGCCAGGATCCAGGTGCTCCTTCCAGATCTCCTGGGTAGGTGGCAGGGGCCCAAACACTTAGGCCATCTACTGCTGCTTTTCCCAGGACAATAGCAGGGAGCTGGATTGGAAGTGGAACAGCTGGTACTTGATCCAGTGTCCAAATGGGATGCCAGCATTGCAGGTGGTGGCTTCACCCACTATGAAGGCCCCTAAAACTTTTTATAAAACAAAGCTCATACAAATTAACAAGGAAAAAAAGGTAAATTAATCAGAAATTTACCAAAAAATATAAATGTCTGCTAAATAGTAAAAAGATTCCTGATAAAGAAACACAATTTTTAAAAGTGAGAGACTGTTTTTTCACTCATTAGATGAGGAAAAATTCAAGTTTGACAATATCAAATTTTTACAAGGATATACAGTACAGCACTCTCACATATCATTAATGGAAGTATCAGAGATACAACATTTAAAGAGAGTAGCTGGACAATCTCAGCCCAATGTTAACTGCAAACACCTTTTAATTTTTTATTTCATTTCTGGGCTTCTATTAGCACACATGAACAAAGATACAAGTATAGCAATAGGATTTTCATTGTAGCATTGTTTGAAATAGTGAAAAATATAAACAACTTAATCATTCACTGAAAGGGGGCTGGCTTTGAAACAAAAAATACAATATATAACATTGCTCAGGATTTTGCAATCCATTGGCCCCTAGGACACTTGTGATCTACATCCGGTTTTTGACCTACCTCCAAGCTTAAGATGCTTCTTGAAGAATTGATGAAGACAAGAACAATGAGTAGAAATCAGAGGAGAAACAAAAGAAAAAAGAGAAATATATGTGACAGAGAATGTACGTGAACCGGAAAGCCTAAAATGTCTGGCCCTGTACACAAATGATTGGGTTAACCAAGTTATGTAACACTAATGATACAACAAGGATGAAGAGAAAATAATGGCAGCAATAGAGTAAAATGGTAGAACTGATTTAACCCATGCCTATCATCCTTCTGTCTACAGTAAAACAACAGCACTTGAAGATATAAATCTTCCAGCAACCATTTGAAAATTCATGAAGTGTTTAAAATATGAGCCAAATAAACATTAATTAAAGGTGGTCTACACTCATCACACCTATTGGTGAGTGGTTATCTACTTCTGTCCATTGACCAATATTGACAACCCAAATCATGGCTTCACAGAATTAAGAAAACCTAGAAATTGTCTAAGTCTTAATCTGATACAGAGAACTTCTCCAAAGACTCCTTCATAAAAAAAAAAATGTCAAAAATTTAAAATGATGAAGACCATTCCAGCATGGAACAACACTGAGAGTTGGAATGGTACATGAACATACATACATACACCACATATGAAAGACTTGAAAAACCTCTTCATACACTTGTCTAAAGTGAAAATACAGGCTGTGGAAGCAAGTTTTCTTGGAAATGTCTATTGTATTCACTACTTACTTCAAAGAAAACTAATGAATTACCTGGTTCTAAGAAAAAAAAGCAAAAGATTACCCAGGTGTCTGGATATGGCGACCTAGAGCCAGTAGATGCAATATGCATGTTTTAGGGTGTGTTAGAAGGAATAATTAGATAAGACTCTTTTACAGGGCCAGCATTTTGACGCAGTAAGTTAAGCCTCCACCTGCAGTGCCAGCATTCCATATGGGTGTCAGTTTGAGTCCCGGCTGCTCCACTTCCAATCTAGTTCCCTGCAGATGGCCTCAGAAAGCAGAGGAGGATTTACCAAGTTCTTGGGCCTCTGCACCCATGTGGGAGACCTGGAAGAAGCTCCTGTCTCCTGGCTTCAGATCAGCCCAGCTCTAGCAGTTGCAGCCATTTGGAGAGTGAACCCATGGTTGGAAGACCTCTCTCTCTGCCTCACCCTCTCTCTCTCTGTAACTCTGCCTCTCAAATAAATAAATAGATCTTTTTTTAAAAAAGACTCTTTTATTTCAAAGAATCTTAATTTTCATTTTTAGGTTAGTCACAGTAGTTGACTTAGAAAGAGAAGGGAGCAGGTTGGAGAATCCAAAACTAAGTGATTCCACAACCAAAGGACATCTCCAGAGCCAGGGCCTGCTTTTATGTCCTGCATTAGGAAGAAGAGTATACTTGCAGACAGTTCCACTCCGTATTCTCTCCTGAGGGACCTCTCTGCAAATCACATAACCTCTAAAACCGTAAAGTATTAACATATACTTTATACACCATATTAACATATACTTTTTATACCATATATGGTCAAAAATGGAAATAAAAGTTAGAACTTACCTATGATTCCAGGCTGAATCCAAAACTGATTATTTATTTTGCATTTTACCACAAGATAGGAGTAATCTAAATTCTTTTATAGTCTTTCTGTGTTCTAATAAGTCAATGACTCCCTAAGCAAGCAGCAGACCTGAATTAAGCTCTCCATGCTTCTTAACTCAAGAATATGAATTTTAATAACTACTCCTCCACCATGGTGAGGAAATCCAGTAAAGTGAGAAGTAGTGGGAAAACCTTAAATTGTGTTGTTTAGCTCTCAAAAAACAAGGTCTTATATTTTCTTATTCAACAATAGCACCTTGCCTGGAAATTAATACACATACACATACACATACACACACACACACACTTACACACACACACACATACAGGCACTTCAAAAAGTTCATGGAAAACAGAATTAAATAAGTTTACTTTGTTGCAAAAATTTTTTTGAAATTAATGCATAATCTTTCATAATACACACTTTTCATGACTTTTTGAACCTCTACCCCATGTAATTTACAGTGCTTCACAGTATCATAAATTTTACAGTATGAAAGAAAATCTGAATATAAACTCTACATCAAATAAGTGATGCTGATCTTTAGCCTACCATATATAATACTGTACCATATAGCTCTTACAGAAAAGTGTGTCTCAAACATCATCATTGTAGGAGCTCCTTGGATCATACCAGCTGTCCCATCTGATTATCATGAGTTCATAGACAGAGACCATTTCTGCAGTTGAGGAAAGAGATTATGCTCTGAATAACTAGAGACAAACACAAATAGCCTGAATCATTTGAAAAAAAGGGAAATAATATCTCATTATCAGTTTGTTGTTGTCACTGTTGCATTCCATATTTGCAACAGGAGAGGGGGCCAGCACTGTGGCATAGTGGGTTGGGCTTCCAACTGTGGCATGGGCACCCCATGCCGCGTGGGCACCAGTTCATGTCCCAGCTACCCTTCTTCCAATACAGCTCTCTGCTATGTCCTGGGAAGACAGTGGAAGATGGCTCAAGTATTTGGGTCCCTTTACCGGTATGGGAGACCCAGAGGAGGCTCCTGGCTCCTAGCTCCTGGCTTCAGATAGGCCCAGCTCTAGCCATTGCAGTCATTTGGGGAATGAACCAGCAGATGGAAGATATCTCTCTCTCTCTCTCTCTCTCTCTCTCTCTCTCTCTCTCCCTCTCTCTCTCTCTCTCTCTCTGACTGTATCTCTCAAATAAATAAATAAAATCTAAAATAAATAAATAAATAAAAATATTTGCAACAGGAAAAAACATAGTGTTAGGAGCTTAACAGGTAAAATCCTACTAATTTATATCATGTATGGCAGTGCTTAAACTCTAAAAACAGAGGGAAATTAATTCATTTGCCCAAATTTCCCATAATAGTGAAAGTGTAAATAAAAAAATGACTGGTTTTAACTCTCAAAAAATATTTTTTCAAAAAAAGGCTTGCAAATGTTTCTAATGGCTTTCAAAGGCCAGGCTTGACTTCTTAAAAGCAAAATTATTTTGAAACTACCACATCCAATTGAAAACTCCTTCAGTCTTCCATGAGTTAGAGCAGCAGCAGAGCAGCCTGTCAAGCACATGGCAAGGCAGCCGTAAATCTAACTTACATTGGGAAAATAACGACAGTTCAGATTTGAAGGAGCTCAAAGTCAAGCTTTATCCCCCAAACAGAGATTCATTAAGCACATAGTGTACTAACCACAGTGTACCCTACAGGGATAAATTCAGAACCCTTGGCATATGAGATGTTAGAGCTGAAGCAATTCTGAACTTCGTTTATAAAGGCATGAAAAACATGAGAAGCATGCCTCTGAACTCGAGCCAACTCATAAGGCTGCCATGCCCTCCTGTTTTGGCAAGAAATTAAAAAACTTTTAACATTTGGGTGGTTATCTATCCTCATCATGCTACTCTAATCTCTAATATT
This sequence comes from Sylvilagus bachmani, assembly GCA_015711505.1. Lineage (NCBI taxonomy): Eukaryota > Metazoa > Chordata > Mammalia > Lagomorpha > Leporidae > Sylvilagus > Sylvilagus bachmani. The sequence goes on from JADBBT010001389.1 coordinate 10,424, forward strand.
CTGAACTTTGAAAACTAAACATTGAATAAATGGGATTAGATGAGAAATATTCTATATCTAATACAAGTTCATGTTGTCAATTATTATCATTATATTACTTCTCTTATCTTATCTAAGTATAGGCTTCAGCATTCTTTACCAAAAAATTGATTTCATTGGTTTGCTTTGAAGGGAAATTCTGGGCTTATGGAACGGATGATAGAAGGTAACAATGCTTGGAAAAATACACTGAAAGGAAAAAGTAAATGGTAATCCAAGGAAATTGAAAAGCTAGGATAAACAAAGTGAGTGATGACATCCATAAAGCAGGATTAGGACATGTACCACGCAGAATAATAGATAAAGAAAACAAAGAAGCAGAACAAAAAATGACAAAAGGAGAAAAGAGGAAAAGGCACAGGAAAACAGGATTGGAGGAAGTGAGGGACAAACATTCATACAAACAGCAAAAATACCCTATCATCTCAAAAAAAAAAACAAAACAACAACAACAACTGAGGAACAAGGCAAAATCACAGTGAGAAGTATTTGTTTTTAGCTGTTTTATATCTACTTTAGTTGGTCCTGTATCAATTGCAAAGGATGAGGTATTTTTAACTGTGATCATGTACCAGGCAATGAAAGTCAGACATTTTAAACTATAAATGTACACTATAAATGCCTCAGAACTTTTTCCCTAGTGAGCATATAAAAGTAGACAAAGTCAATATGAAGGTGCTATGATGGAAAAATATGATGAGTATTAAGGAGGCCTCTAGGTGTAAATGTATATAAAAAGACACAGAAATACCAAAAATTTCCCCTTAAAGAAACATAAGGAATTTCAAATAAAGGAAAGCACTGTCCAAGTATCAAGCAATCTTATTATCGTGGCTTAGTGCATAATAGAAGCAAAATTAAACTCATTTTAACTGGCCCATTTCTTACAGAGTAATACTTTGAATTATACTATCAAATCTCCAGTTGTAAGCTTTGGCTTGGCACAGCTGTTTCAGTATTTGGCAAGTAATGAGCAGATGAGAAATTCTCTCTCTCTCTCTCCTTCTCTCTCCCTCTCTCTCTCTCTCTCTCTCTTTCAAATAAGAATAAAGAAAAAATTATAGGCAAAAAAAGTATGATTAATACAACTTGCTTGCTTCCAAAAAAGAATATAACCCTATCAACATCTTGATTTGCCTTTGTGAGGCTCTGAGCAAAGAATCCAGTCAAGCCATACCAGACTTCTGTTCTACATATTTGTGAGATAACAAATGGACATTGTTTCAAATGCTGAATTTGTGGCAATTCGTTACAGCAGCAAATGAAAACTAATACATTGGCCAAATCCTCCTTGGTGGCATGTTTCTAATTAATTCTCTGGGCATCTCATATTCTGCAGAAACTTCTACCACTTTCACAACTACAATCATATGGGAAAAGGCTATTTAAACAAGCTGTATTTGATGACTACTTTTGGCAGGATTCCATTAACCTAAATAAATGTGAAATTTTTAATGCTATCCACCATTACAGCACGGAGGAAAATCAAATCAAGATGTGCTTAGGAAATTAGTTTTGGATTTGTGGAGCTCAAATTCTTAAAACTTGAAAGCATTCTAAGACTGTACTGATGATTGCAGAATATACTATCCCTGCCTATTCAGCAATTGGCTAACTGTATTGCAATGTATATATATATATATATATATATAGCCACAATTTCACATCAAGAGGATATTGTAAATTCATGCTTTGAGCAACTCCTCACTCCTATATAAGTTCAAAGCAATGAAAGATAAAATATAGTAAGTGAAGATTTGAAAACAAAATATAGCCTGGCTTTCCAAAGGCAAACATCTCTGTAGATCAAAAAACAAACATTCACTCACTAGTAAAGCTTAGCAAGCTTTTATTAAACAACATGTGATAGACATCGTTTTAGACAAAGGATATTGTGCTGACCTGAGCACAGTCCCTGTCTTTATGGAACTTACATTCCAGAAGAAGAAAATTCTAATCAAAACACAAAGTAATAAACTGTGTAGATGAATGCAGCAGGTAAAGGCAATGAGGAACTTAACATCCTTAAGGGTAATCAGGACTGTCAGCATCCTATAGGAAACAGAAAATCAAAGCCATTCACACTGCCTGAAATAACAGACTGGGCTAGAAAGGCGGCTGAAAAGAGCTCTATCTCTGTAAGTTCTCAATTTTCCTCTGAACCTAAAGCTTCTCTAAAAATATTTTGTAAAAAATGTTGGAAATCATAGAAATAAAGAATTGGAGGGGCTGGTACTGTGGCATAGCAGGTAAAGCCACTGCCTACAGTGCCTGCATCCCTTATGGGTACCAGTTCTAGTCCCAGTTGCTCCATTTCCAATCCAGCTCTCTGCTAAGGCCTGGGAAAGCAGTAGAAGATGACCCAAGTCCTTGGACCCTGTACCTGCGTGGCAGACCCAGAAGACACACTTGGCTCCTGGTTCAGATTGGCGCAACTCCAGCCATTGTGGCCATCTGGGGAATGAACCAGTGAATGGAAGACCTCCCTCTATCTCTCTGCCTCTGCCTCTCTGTAACCCTGCCTTTAAAATAAATAAATAAATGTTAAAAAATAAAAATTTGGAGTTTAATTCTTAAAAGCCTTAGTAGATGAGATAGAATAATTAATAAATTAGAATACTGAGGAATTTACCAAGAGTCCATTACAGTGAGATAAAGTGCAAGCACATTATAAAAAATCTGAAAAATTCACTGGGAGTCTCCAACATATTTCTAATGGAAATGCCACAAAAAGAACATCAAGGAAACGGCATAAACTTTCCAAAACAGACAACAGTAATCACATCAAAAGTGACTAGCGAGTACTACACAAAATTAGTGTATATATTTGGCTAAGAATGGTTTCATTGCAATAAGATGCTAAAGCTTGAAGGAAAAAAAAAGATTATCCTTAGAATGCATGCACTGATTTTAAAGATCTTTGGAAGTATAAATAAGAATTAACACACTGACTGAAACGTTACTCAGTAGCTCCAAAACTCAATGGAAGACAAATTTAAGAAGGTTGCAATTTTCAACTAAAGCTGTTAAGAGAACCACTTTTTTTTTTTAAAGACAGGTAGAGTTACGGACAGTGAAAGAGAGACAGAGAGAAAGGTCTTCCTTCCATTGGTTTACTCCCCAAATGGCCGCTACAGCCAGTGCTGTACCTATCCGAAGCCAGGAGCCGAATGCTTCCTCCCGGTCTCCCATGTGGGTGCAGGGACCCAAGCACATGGGCCATCCTCCACTGCCCTCCGGGGCCACAGCAGAGAGCTGGACTGGAAGAGGAGCAACCGGGACTAGAACCTGGAGTGCTGGCACTGCAGGCAGAGGATCAGCCTATGGAGTCGCAGCGCCGGCCATGAACCACCTCTAACAATATTAAATTTATCATGTTATGCTAAATTATCTCTCCATTTCACTGATTCTGCGGAATAATGCTGTTAAATAACTCAGAAAGTCAAATTAAGAAAAATATAAAGCCAGACACATGAGACATGTAATCTAAATTGTTTGTATTATCTGGAAGAAAGGTAAAGACTTACCAGCGTTGGACATTGAGAGGTATATTGTGCATGTATAGTAATATAGTAATTACTAATGGGATAAAACCAAAGTATATAATTGTCAAACTATTTTGAAAAGTAGACAAACTGGAAAAAAAAAAACAAGGAGAGGGAAAAAAGAGGAAGTGCATCAAATAGAAAAAATGAAAAATTAAATAAAATATTGATAGCTAAATTTAATATAAATAGAATAAATTTTAAAAGTTTTTTAAATGTTTTTTTTATTGACTATAGTTTTTATTTTTTTATAAAGCTTTTATTTAAAGAATATAAATTTCCAAAGTACAGCTTATGGATTACAATGGCTCCCCCACACACAACTTCCCTCCCTCCCACCACCCTCCCCTTTCCCACTCCCTCTCCCCTTCCATTCACATCAAGATTCATTTTCAATTCTCTTTATACACAGAAGATCAGTTTAGTACATATTACGTAAAGATTTCAACAGTTTGCCCTCACATAGAGACACAAAGTGAAAATACTGTTGGAGTACTAGTTATAGTATTAATTCACAATGTACAGCACATTAAGGACAG
>JADBBT010000139.1:0-46174 GCA_015711505.1 Sylvilagus bachmani
GCTAGGGCTAGGGTTAGGGTTCGGGCTAGGTTCAGGGTAAGGGTTAGGGCTAGGTCTAGGATTAAGGTTAGGGCTAGTCTTAGGGCTAGGGTCAGGGTTAGGGCTACAGTCATGTTTAGGGTTAGTGTTAGGGCTAGGCTTAGGGCTAGTGTTAGGGTTAGGGTTAGGGCTAGGGCTACGGTTAGGGTGAGGTGTAGGGCTAGGTCTAGGGTTATTGCTAGGGTTAGGGTTTGGCTTTGGATTAGGGCTAGGGCTGTGGTTAGGTTTAGGGTGTGGGTTACGGTAGGGCCAGGGTTAGGGTTAGGATTAGGGTTAGGTTTAGGTAGGCCTAGGGCTAGTGTTAGGGTAAGGGTTAGTGATAGAGCTAGGGCTACGATTTTGTTTAAAGTTAGGGTTAGGGTCAGGGCTAGTGCTAGGTCTAGGGTTATTGTTAGGTATCGGGTTAGGGTTACGGCTGTGCTAGTTGTAGTTTAGGGTGTGGGTTAGGGTTCATGTTAGGGTCAGGGTTACGGTTGGGGTTGGGATTGGGTTTGGTGTTGGGTTGTTGGTGGGGTTGGGTTAGCATTAGGGTTCAGGTTAGGGCTATTGCTAGGATTAGGGTTAGGGTAGGGCTGGGGCTAGGGTTCAGGTTATGGTTAGCTCTTGGGCTAGGTTTAGGGTTAGGGTAAGGGCTAGCTCTTGGGCTAGGGTTAGGGTTAGGGTTAGGGCTAGGGCTAGGGCTAAGGATGGGTTTAGGGTTTGGGTTAGGGTTATGGCTAGGGCTAGTGTTGGGTTTAGGATGTGGGTTAGGGTTCGGGCTAGGGTTAGGTTTAGGGTTAGGGCTACAGCTAGGGCTAGGGTGAGGATTAGGGTTCGTGTTAGGGTTAGGGCTGGGCTTGTGTTAGTTTAGGGTGTGGGTTAGGGTCATTGCTAGTGTCAGGGTTAGGGTTGGAGTTTGGGTTTGTGTTTTTGTTGGGGATGGTTATGGTTAGTGTTAAGGTTACTGCTAAGGCTAGGGCTAGGGCTAGTGTTAGGTTTAGGTTTAGGGTTAGGGTTAGGGCTTGGGCAAGTGTTCGAGTTAGGGTTAGGGCTTGGGCTAGGGTTACTGTTAGGGTTAGAGCTAGGGCTAGGGCTAGGATTAGGTTTAGGTTTCGGGTTAGGGTTACGGTTAGGGATAGTGTTAGTTTTAGGGTGTGGGTTAGGGTTCGGGCTAGGGCTTGGGTTAGGGTTTCTGTTAGGGCTAGGGCTCGGTCTAGGGCTACGGATAGGGCTTGGGTTAGGGTTTCTGTTAGGGCTAGGGCTCGGTCTAGGGCTACGGATAGGGCTAGGGTTAGGGTTAGGGCTAGGGCTATGGCCAAGTCTAGGGTTACGGTTAGTGTTAGGGTTAGGGTTAGGGCTAGGGTTAGGGTTAGGGCTACGGTTTGGTTTAGGGTTAGTGCTAGGGCTAGGCTTCGGGATTGGGTTAGAGTTAGGGTTAGGGCTAGGGCTATAGTTAGGGTTAGGGTTAGTGTTAGGGCTAGGGCTAGGTTTAGATTTAGGGTGTGGGTTAGGTTTAGGGCCAGGGTTAGGTTTAGGGTTAGTGTTAGCGTTAGATTTAGGATTAGGGCTCTTGTTATGGTAAGGGTTAGGGATAGGGCTATGGCTACGGTTATGGTTACGTTTAGGGTTATGGTTAGGTCTAGGGCTAGGGCTAGGGTTAGGGTTAGGGTTCGGTTTAGGGCTACGGCTGGGCTACTGTTGGTTTAGGGTGTGGGTTAGGGTTCATGCTAGGGTCAGTGTTAGGGTTGGGGTTGTTGTTGGGGTTGGGTTATATTTAGGATTAAGGTTAGAGCTAGGGCTAGGGTTAGGGTTAGGTTTAAGGTTAGCTTTAGGGATGTGGCTAGGGTTCAGGTTAGGTTTAGGGCTTTGGCTAGCGTTATGGTTAGGGTTAGTGTTAGGGATAGGGATAGGGCTAGGGTAAGTTTTAGGGTTAGGTAGGTCTAGGGCTAGGGCTAGTGTTAGGGTTAGGGTTAAGGTTAGGGTTAGGGCTAGAGCTAGCGTTAGGGTTATGGGTAGGTTTAAGCCTAGGGCTAGGTTTAGGGTTAGGGTTTGGGCTAGGGCTAGGGCTAGGTCTAGGGCTAGCACTAGGGTTAGGGTTAAGGCAAGGGCTATGGTTAGAGTTAGGGCTAGGACTAGAATTAGGGTTAGGCCTACAGTTATTGTTAGGGCTAGGGTTATGGCTAGTGTTAGGGCTAGGGCTAGAGCTAGCGTTATGTTTAGGGTTAGGGCTAGGGTTAGTGTTAGGGCTAGGGTTAGGGTTAGTCCTAGGTCTAAAACTAGGGCTAGGGTTTGCGTTAGGTTTAGGGCTATGTCTAGGGTTATGTTTTGGGATTAGGGTTAGGCCTAGGGCTAGGGCTAGGGTTAGGGTTAAGGTCAGGGTTAGGGCTAGAGCTAGCGTTAGGGTTATGGGTAGGTTTAAGCCTAGGGCTAGGTTTAGGGTTAGGGTTTGGGCTAGGGCTAGGGCTAGGTCTAGGGCTAGCACTAGGGTTAGGGTTAAGGCAAGGGCTGTGGTTAGAGTTAGGGCTAGGACTAGAATTAGGGTTAGGCCTACAGTTATTGTTAGGGCTAGGGTTATGGCTAGGGTTAGGGCTAGGGCTAGGGCCAGCGTTATGTTTAGGGTTAGGGCTAGGGTTAGGGTTAGGGCTAGGGTTAGGGTTAGTCCTAGGTCTAAAACTAGGGCTAGGGTTTGCATTAGGTTTAGGGCTATGGCTAGGGTTATGGTTTGGGATTAGGGTTAGGCCTAGGGCTAGGGCTAGGGTTAGGGTTAGGGTTAGGGTTAGGGTTAGGGTTCTGATAGGGCTAGGGATAGGAATAGACCTACGGTTAGGGTTAGGGCTAGGGCTAGGGCTAGGTTCAGGTTTAGGTTTCGGGTTAGAGTTACGACTAGGGCTAGTGTTAGGTTTAGGGTGTGGGTTAGGGTTCAGGCTAGGGTCAGGGTTAGGGTTGGGGTTGTGGTTGTGGTTGTTATTGGGGTTGGGGTTAGGGTTAGGTTATTGTCTAGGGCTAGGGCTAGTGTTAGGGTTAGTGTTAAGGTAAAGTTTAGGGTTAAGGCTCTTGTTAGGGTTAGGGTTAGGGTTAGGGCTAGAGCTAGGGTTAGGGTTATGGTTTGGTCTAGGCCTCGGCCTGGTTTAGCACTATGGTTCGGGTTTGGGCTAGGGCTAGGGTTAGTGTTAGGGTTAGGGTTATGGTTAGGACTAGGGTTAGGGTTACGGTTAGGCTAGGGCTAGGGGTTGGGCTAGGGTTAGGTTTAGAGTGAGGGCTAGGGCTAGGTCTAGGTTTAGGGTTAGGGTTCAGGTTAGGGTTACGGCTAGGGCTAGGGCTAGTGTTGGGTTAAGATGTGGGTTAGGGTTCAGGTTAGGTTCTGGGTTAGGGTTTGGTTGGTGTTGGTGTTGTGTTTTTGGATTAGGGTTAGGGCAAATGTTAGGGTAGGGCAAGGGTTAGGGTTAGGGTTAGGGCTGGGAATAGGGTTAGGGTTAGGGTTACTGCTTGGGCTAGGGTTAGGGTTAGTGTTAGGGTTAGGGTTAGGGTTAAGGCTAGGGCTAGGGTTAGGGTTCGGGTTAGGTGTAGGGCTAGGGTTTGGTTAGGGTTATGGTTAAGGAAAGGTTTAGGGTTAGGCTAGGGTTAGGGTTAAGTTTAGGGTTAGGGCTAGCGCTAGCGTTAGGATTAGTGTTTGGGCTAGGGCTTGGCCTAGGGCTAGCACAGGGTTACGGTTAGGGCTAGGGTTAAGGTTAGAGTTAGGGCTAGGACTAGGGTTAGGTTTAGTGCTAGGGCTAGGGATTAGATTCAGGACTAGGTTTAGGTTTCGGGCTAGGGCTAGGTTTAGTGTTAGGTTTAGGATTAGGTCTAGGGCTAGGGTTAGGGTTAGGTTTAGCCTAATGCTAGGCATAGGGCTAGGTCTATGGTTAGATTTATGGTTAGGGTTAGTGTTAAGGCTAGGGTTAGTCTTAGTGTTAGGGTTAGGGGTAGGGTTTGTCTAGGGCTAGGGCCAATGTTAGGTTTAGGGTTAAGGTAAAGTTTAGGGTTAGGGCTAGGGTTAGCTTTAGGGTTAGGTTTAGGGTTAAGGCTAGAGCTAGTGTTAGGGTTAGGGTTTGGTCTAGGGCTCGGCCTGGGCTAGCACTATGGTTAGGGTTAAGGCTAGGGCTAGGGTTAGGGTTAGGTTTATGGTTAGGTCTAGTGCTACGGCTAGTGTTAGGGTTAGTGTTAAGGTAAGGTTTAGGGTTAGGGCTAGGGTTACGGATAAGTTTAGGGTTAGGGCTAGGGCTAGTGTTGGATTAGGTTTAGGGTTCGGGTTAGGGTTACGGCTAGGGCTAGTGTTAGTTTTAGGGTGTGGGTTAGGCTTAGGTCTAGGGTTAGGGTTAGGGTTAGTGTTAGGGCTATGGCTAGGTCTAAGGCTAGGGCTAGGCTTAGGGTTAGGGCTAGGGCTAGGGCTAGGGCTAGGGCTAGGGCTAGGGCTAGGGCCAAGGCTAGGGTTAGGGTTAGGGTTAGGGTTAGGGCTAGGGTTAGGGTTAGGCGTACGGTTTGGTTTAGGGTTAGTGCTAGGGCTAGGCTTAGTTATAGGGTTAGAGTTAGGGTTAGGGCTAGGGCTATGGTTAGGGTTAGGGTTAGTGTTAGTACTAGGGCTAGGGCTAGGGCTAGGGCTAGGGCTAGGGTTATGGTTAGGGCTAGGCCTAGTATTAGGGTTAGGGCTAGGTTAGGTTTAGGGTTAGGTTTATGGCTAGGGCTAGGGCTAGGGCTAGGGCTAGTGCTAAGGTTAGGGTTTGGCTTTGGCTTAGGGCCAGGGCTAGGTTTAGATTTAGGTTGTGAGTTAGGTTTAGGGCAAGGTTTAGGATTAGGGTTAGTGTTATGTTTGGGTTTAGGCCTAGGGCTAGTGTTAGGGTAAGGGTTAGGGATAGGGCTATGGCTACGGTTAGGGTTAAGGTTAGGGTTAGGGTTATGTCTAGGGCTAGGGCTAAGGTTAGGGTTAGGTTTCAGGTTAGGGTTTCGGCTGGGCTAGTGTTAGTTTAGGGTGTGGGTTAGGGTTCATGCTAGTGTCAGGGTAGGGTTTTGGTTGTCGTTGGGGTTGTTGTTGGGGTTGGTTCGGTTTAAGATTAAGGTTAGAGCTAGGGCTAGGGTTAGGGTTAGGTTTAGGGTTAGCTTTAGGGATGTGACTAGGGTTCAGGTCAGGGTTAGGGCTTTGGCTAGTGCTAGGGTTAGGCTTAGGGTTAGGGCTAGGGCTAGGGTTAGGGTTAGGATTAGGGTTAGGTCTAGTGCTAGGGCTAGGTTTAGGTTTAGGCCTATGACTAGTGCTTGATTTGGAATTTGGATTAGGGTTAGAACTAAGGCTAGGGCAAGGTTTATGCTATGGGTTAGGATTAGGGCTAGGGTTAGGGTTAAGCCTAGGGCTAGGGTTTGATTTGGAATTTGGATTAGGGTTAGAACTAAGGCTAGGGCATGGTTTAGGCTATGGGTTAGGATTAGTGCTAGGGTTAGGGTTAAGGCTAGGGTTAAGGCTGGGACTAGGGTTAGGGTTAGGGATTGGGCTAGGGTTAGGATTAGTGTTAGGGTTAGGGTTAGGGTTAAAGCTAGGGTTAGGGTTAGGGTTATGGTTAGGTCTAGGACTAGGGCTAGTGTTAGGGTTATGGTCAAGGTAAGGTTTAGTGTTAGGGCTAGGGTTACAGTTAAGGTTACATTTATTGCTAGGGCTAGCGTTAGGATTAGTGTTTGGGCAAGGGCTAGGGTTAGCACTAGTGTTAGGGTTAGGGCTAGGGTTAGGGTTAGGTTTAGGGCTAGGACTAGGGTTAGGGTTAGTGATAGGGCTAGGGTTAGGGTTAGGACTAGAGTTAGGGTTCGAGCTAGGGCTAGGGTTAGTGTTAGGTTTAGGGTTACGGTTATGCCTAGGGTTAGGGTTAGTGTTAGGCTAGGGCTATGGGTAGGTCTAGGGCTATGGTTAGGGTTTGGGTTAGAGTTAGCGCTAGGGCTAGGGCTAGTGTTAGGGTTAGGGTTCGGTTAGGGTTACTGCTAGGGCTAGTGTTAAGTTTAGGTTATGAGTTATTGTTCAGGCTAGTGTCAGGTTTAGGGTTTGGGTTGGGGTTGGGATTGTTGTTGGGGTTGGATTAGGGTTAGGGTTAAGGTTAGGGCTAGGGCTATGGTTAGGTTTAGGGTTAAGGCTGGGGCTAGGGTTAGGGTTATGATTAGGGCTAGGCTAGGGTTAAGGTTAGGGTTATGGTTAGGGTTAGGGTTAGGGTTAAGGCTAGGGCTAGGGCTAGGGTTAGGGTTAGGTTTAGGATGGGCTAGGGATAGTGTTAGGGTTAGGATTTAGGTAACTTTAGGTTTAGAGCTAGGGTTATTGTTAAGTTTAGGGTTAGGGCTAGGCCTAGTGTTAGGTTAGGGTTATGGTTAGGGTTAGAGCTATGTTTAGGGTTAGGGTTTGGGCTAGGGCTAGAGCTAGGGCTAGCACTAGGGTCAGGGTTAGGGCTAGGGTTAGGGTTAGGGTAAGTTCTAGGACTAGGGTTTGGGTAAGTACTAGTTCTAGGGTTAGGGTAAGGGCTAGTTTTAGGGTTTGGGCTAGGGCTAGGGCTAGCATTAGGGTTAGGGTTAGTCCTAGGGTTAGGGTTAGAGCTAGGGTTAGGGTTAGGGTTTGTGTTAGTCCTAGGGCTAGGCCTAGGGCTAGGGTAAGGTTTACGGCTAGGGCTAGGGCTAGGGCTAGGGCTAGGGCCAGCTTTAGGTTTAGGGTTACGGCTAGGGTTAGGGTTTTGGCTAGGGTTAGGCTTAGGGTTTGGGTTAGTCCTAGGGCTAGGCCTAGGGCTGCGGTTAGGATTAGGGTTAGGGCTAGGGCTAGGGTTATGGTTAGGGTTAGGGTTATGGCTAGGGCTAGGGCTAGGGCTAGGGCTAGGTTTACGGTTAGCGTTAGGCCTAGGGCTAGGGCTTGGTTTAGGGTTTGGATTATTGTTAGATCTAAGGCTAGGGCAAGGTTTAGGCTGTGGGTTAGGATTAGGGCTCGTGTTAGGGTTAGGGCTAGGGCTAGGGCTACTGCTAGGTTTAGGATTAGGGCTAGGGCTATTGCTAGAGTTAGGGTTACAGTTAGTGTTAGGGCTAGGGTTAGGTTTAAAGTTAGGGTTAGGGCTTTGGCTAGGTCGAGGGCTAGGGTTAGTGCTATTGTTAGGGCTTTGTCTAGGTGTAGCGTTAGGGCTAGGGTTAGGGTGAGGGTTAGGTTTAGGTCTAGGGTTAGGGTTAGGACTATGGTAGGGTTAAGTTTAGGGCTAGGGCTCCGTTTTGGGTTAGGGTTAGTGTTAGGTTTATGGTTAGCGCTAAGTTTAGGGTTATGTTTACGGCTAAAGCTAGGGCTAGGGTTAGGGGTAAGGCTAGGTTTAGGGATAGGGCTACGGTTAGGGTTAGGGTTAGGGCTAGGGCCAATGTTAAGGATAGGGTTACAGCTAGGGCTAGGGTTAGTGCTAGGGTTAGGGTTACGGTTAGGGCTAGGGTTAGGTTTAGGGTTAGGTTTAGTCTAGGGCTAGGCTAGGGCTAGGGCTACGGTTAGGTTTAGGGTTAGGGTTAGGGCTAGGGCTAGGGCTAGGGTTAGGTTTAGGGTTTGGGCTGGGGCTAGGTCTAGCACTAGGGTTAGTGTTAGGGCTAGGGATAGGTTTAGGGTTAGTGCTGGGACTAGGTTTAGGGTTATTGCTAGGGCTAGGGTTAGGGTAGAGCTTGGGTTAGGGTTAGGACTAGGGCCAGGGCTAGGATTAGGGTTTAGTTTAGTGTTAGGGCTAGGGATAGATTTAGGTTTATGGTGTGGGTTATGGTTAGAACTATTGTTAGGTTTAGGTTTAGGGCTAGGGCTAGGTTTATGGTAAGGGTTAGGGCTTGGGCAAGGGCTAGGGTTAGGGTTAGGGTTAGTTTTAGGGCTAGTGTTAGGGTTAGGTTTAGGGTTAGGGTTAGGGCTAGGGTTAGGGTTAGGTTTAGGGTTAGGTTTATATTAGGATTAGGTATAGGGCTAGGTCTAGGGCTAGGGTAGGCTAGGGCAAGGGTTAGGGTTAGGGCTAGGGCTAGTGTTAGGTTTAGCATGTGGGTTACGTTTCGGGCTAGGGTTAGGGTTAGGGTTAGGGCTAGGGCTAGGGTTAGGGTTAGGGATAGGGTTAGGTTTATATTAGGTTTAGGGCTAGGGTTAGGGCTAGGGTTAGGCCTAGTGTTAGGGTTAGGTTTAGGGTTAGGGATATGGATAGGTTTAGGGCTAGAGTTAGGTTTAGGGTTATGTTTAGGGTTAGGGCTAGGGTTAGGTTTAAGGTTAGGGTAAGGGCTAGAGCTAGGGCGAAGGCTAGGCTTAGGTTAGGGTTAGGGCTTTGGCTAGGGCTAGGGTTAGGGCTAGGGTTATGGTTAGGGCTAGGGTTAGTGTTAGGGTTAGGGAAGGGCTAGGGTTATGGTTAGGGCTATGGTTAGGTTTAGGGTTAGGACTAAGGCTACGCTAGTGTTAGGGTTAGGGTTAGAGTTACGGTTAGGGCTAGGGTTAGGGTTAGGGTTACAGCTAGAGCTTGGGCTAGGGTTAGGGCTAGCTTTAGGGTTATGTTTAGGGCTAGGGCTGTGGATCGCGTTAGAGCCAGTGTTAGGGTTAGGGTTAGGGCTAGGGCTAGGGTTAGGGTTAGGGAACCGTTTAGGGTTATGGCTAGGGCTAGTGTTAGGTTTAGCGTGTGTGTTAGGTTTCAGGCTAGGGTTACTGTTAGGGTTAGGGCTAGGGCTAGGGTTAGGGTTAAAATTATTTTTAGGGTTAGGTCTCGGGCTAGGGCAAGGTTAGGGTTAGGGTTAGGATTAGGGTTATGGTTAGGTCTAGGTTTAGGGTTAGGGTTAGGGTTAGGCTAGTGCTAGGATTAGGATTATGGCTAGGGTTAGGGTTAGGGGTAGGGTTAGAGTTAGGGTTAGTGTTGGGGTTAGTATTAGGGCTAGGGCTATGGCTAGGTTTCGGGTTAGGACTAGGGCTAGGGCTAGGGCTAGGGTTACAGTTAAAATTATTTTTAGGGTTAGGTCTCGGGCTAGGGCTAGGGTTAGGGTTACGGTTAGGATTAGGGTTATGGTTAGGGCTAGGTTTAGGGTTAGTGTTAGTGTTAGGCTAGTGCTAGGATTAGGGTTAGTGCTAGGGTTAGGTTTAGGGGTAGGGTTAGGGTTAGGTTTAGGGTTAGTGTTGGGGTTAGTATTAGGGCTAGGGCTATGGCTAGGTTTCGGTTTAGGACTAGGGCTATGGCTAGGGCTAGGGTTAGGGTTAGGCCTATGGCTAGGGTTAGCTTTAGTGTTAGGGTTAGGGCTAGGGCTAGGGTTAGGGCTAGTGTTAGAGTTAGGTTTGGGGTTAGGGCTAGGGCTAGGTTTAGTGTTAGGGTTAAAGTTAGGGCTAGGTTTAGGGTTAGGGTTAGTCTTAGGCTAGTGCTAAACTAGGGTTAGTGCAAGGCTTAGGGTTAGGGTTAGGGTTAGGTTAGTTTTAGGGCTAAGGCTAGGCCTAGGGCTATGGTTAGGGTTAGGGTTAGGGTTAGGGTTAATGTTAGGGCTAGGGCTAGGGTTAGGGTTAGGGTTAAGGTTAGGGCTATGTTTAGGGTTAGGGTTAGTGTTAGGCTAGTGCTAGGACTAGGGTTAGGGCTAACGTTAGGGTTAGGGTTAGGTTAGTGTTAGGGCTAAGGATAAGCCTAGCTCTAGGGTTAGGGTTAGGGTTAGAGTTAGGGCTAGGGCTAGGGTTAGAGGTAGGTTTAGGTTTATGTCTAGGGCTATGACTAGAGCTAGGGCTAGGGTAAGGTTTAGCGTTAGGTTTAGGGTTAGGGTTGGTGTTAGTATTAGGGTTAAGATTAAGTCTGTGGTTAAGGTTAGGATTAGGGCTAGGGCTAGGCATTGGTCTAGGGCTTAGTTAGGCTTAGGGTTAGAGCTAGAGCTAGTGTTAGGCTTATGGTTTTTGTTTGGGTTAGGGCTAGGGCTAGGACTAGGGCTAGGGCTAGGGCAAGGGATTGGGTTAGGTTTAGGGTTATGGCTACGGTTAGACTTATGGCTTGGGCTAGGCCTAAGGCTAGGGTTAGGTTTAGGGTTAGGGCTAGGGCTAGGTCTAGTGCAGGTTTTTGGGTTATGATTTGGTTAAGGCTTAGAGCTAGGGCTAGTGTTATGTTTAAGGTGTGAGTTAGGGTTCGCACTAGGGTTAAGGTTAGGGTTAGGGTTAGGGCTTGGCCTAGGTCTAGGGTTACGGTTATGTAGGGGTTAGGGTTAGGGCTAGGGCTAGGTCTAGGATTAGGGTTAGGGCTTGGGTTAGGTTAAGGATTAGGGTTAGCGTTAGGGTTAGGGTTAGGGTTAGGGTTAAGTCTAGGGCTAGGTCTATTGTTAGCATTAGGGCTACGATTAGGGTTAGGGTTTGGTTTAGGGTTAGTGCTAGGGCTAGGGTTAGGGTTAGGGTTAGGGCTAGGGCTAGGCCTAGTGCTAGGTTTAGGGTTAAGGTTAGGCTTAGGGCTAGGGCTAGGGTTAGAGTTAGATTTAGGTTTAGATTTAGCGCCAGGGTAGGGTTAGTTTTAGGTTTAGGTTTAGGGTTAGGGCTAGGGCTAAGGTTAGGGTTAGGGTTAGGGTTAGGTCTAGGGTTAGGGCTAGTTATAGGGTTAGGGTTAGAGTTAGGTTTAGGTCTAGGGCTAGGGTTAGGGTTAGGTTAGTGCTAAGGCTAGGGTTAGGGCTGGGTTTAGGGTTAGTTTTAGGGCCATGGCTAGGGTTGGGTTTAGGGTTCGGTTTAGGGTTAGCTTTAGCGTTAGGGCTCGGGTTAGGGCTAGGGCTAGGGTTAGGGTTAGGGTTAGGTCTAGGGCTAGGGCTAGGGTTAGGGTTAAATGTAGGGCTAGGGATATGGTTAGAGTTAGGGTTAGGGTTAGGGTTATGGTTAGTGTTGGGGTTAGTATTAGGGCTAGCGCCAAGGCTAGGTTTAAGGTTAAAACTAGGTCTTGGGCTAGGGCTAGGGCTAGGGTTATGGTTAGGGCTATGGCTAGGGCTAGGTCTAGGTCTAGGGTTAGGGTTAGGTCTAGGGCGAGGGTTCGGGCTAGTTTAGGGTTAGGTTTACGGTTAGGTTAGGGCTAGGGTTAGGGTTAGGATTATGGTTACCGTTAGGGCTAGCGTTATGGTTAGGGTTAGTGTTAGGCTAGTGCTAGGACTAGGGTTAGGACTAGGTTTAGGGTTAGTTTTAGGGTCATGGCTAGGGCTGGGTTTAGGGTTAGGTTTAGTGTTAGCTTTAGGGCTAGTGCTCGGATTAGAGTTAGGGCTAGGGCTCGGGTTAGGGTTAGGGTTAGGTCTAGGGTTAGGGCTAGTGTTAAGGTTAGGTTTAGGCCTAGGGCTAGGGCTAGGGTAAGGTTTAGGGTAAGGGTTAGGGCTAGGGCTAGGTTTAGGTTTAGGGCTAGTGCTCAGACTAAGTCTAGTGTTAGGGTTAAGGTTAGGACTAGGGCTAGGGTTAAGATTAGGGTTAGGGCTAGGGTTAGGGTTAGGGTTAGGGTTAGGGTTAGGGTTAGGGTTAGGGTAAGGGTTAGGGTTAGGCCTAGGGCTAGGATTAGGATGTGTTTAGGGCTAGGGTTAGCTTTAGATTTAGGGTTAGTTTTAGGACTAGGGCTAGGGCTAGGGCTAGAACTAAGGTTAGTGTTAAGGCTAGGGCTAGGGCTAGGGTAGGGTTAGGGTTAGGGCTAGCTTTAGAATAAAGGTTAGGGCTAGGGCAAAGTCTAAGCCTAGGTTTAGGGTTTGGTTTAGGGCTAGGGTTAGGGTTAGGGCTAGGGTCAGCTTTACACTTAGGTTTAGGTTTCATGCAGGGCTAGGACTAGGGCTAGAGTTAGGTTTATGGTTTCGGCTATGGCTAGGGTTAGGGTTCGGTTTAGGGTTAGGGCTAGGACTAGGGCTAGGCCTAGGCCTAGGGATAGGGTTAGGGTTAGGGTTTGGATTAGGGTTAGGGCTAGGGGTAGGGTTATGTGTAATGTGTGGGTTAGGTTTCGGGTTGGGGATAGGGTTAGGGTTAGGGTTATGGTTAGGGCTAAGGCTAGGGTTAGGGTTCGGGTTAGGGTTACGGCTAGGGCTAGTGTTCGTTTTATCGTGTGGGTTAGGGTTCAGGCTATGGTCAGGCTTAGGTTTGGGGTTGGGATTAGGGTTAGGGTTAGGGTTATGGCTATGTCTAGGGCCAGGTCTTGGTCTAGGGCTAGCGTTAGGGTTAGGTTTAGGGCTAGGGTTAGTTCTAGGCTTAGGGTTTGATCTAGAGCTAGGGCTAAGGCAAGGGTTAGGGTTGGGTTGTGTTTCTGGTTGGGGTAAGGGTTAGCTTTAGGGCTAGGGTTAGGGCTAGGGTTAGGGTTAGGGTTAGTCTAGTGCTAGGGTTAGGGTTATGGTTAGGGTTAGGGTTAGGGCTAATGCTAGGGCTAGTGCTAGGTCTATGGTTAGGGTTAGGGTTAGTGCAAGGGCTAGGCCTAGTGCTAGTGTTAGGGTTAGGTTTAGGACTAGTGCTAGGGTTAGGATTAGGGTTAGGTTTAGGGCTAATGATAGGGCTAGGGCTAGGGCTAAGGCTAGGGTTAGGGTTAAAGTTAGGACTAGGGCTAGGGTTAGGTTTAGGTCTGGGGCTAGGGTTAGGATTTGGGTTAGGGTTAGCGCTCGGGCTAGGGTTAGCGTTAGAGTTAGGGTTAGATCTAAGCCTAGGGCTAGGGTTAGGGTTAGGGTTAGGGTTAGGTCTAGGGCTAGGGCTAGAGTTAGGTTTAGGGTTAGGGTTAAGGTAAGGTTTAGTGTTAGACTAGGGTTAGGGTTAAGGTTAGGGTTAGGGCTATTGCTAGGTTTAGGGTGTGGGTTAGGGTTAGAGCTAGGGTTAAGGTTAGGGTTAGGGTTAGGGCCTGGGATAGGGTTAGGGTAAGGGGTTGGGATAGACCTAGGTCTAAGTTTAGGGTTAGGGCTAGGGTTAGGGTTAGGGTTAGGGTTAGGGTTAGGTCAGGGTTAGGGCTTGGGCTAGGGCTAGTGTTAGTTTTAGCGTAATTGCTAGGGTCAGGGTTAGGGCTAGGGTTAGGTTTAGGGTTAAGGTTAGTCCTAGGGCTAGGCCTAGGGCTAGAGTTAGGGTTAGGGTTAGGGTTACGTCTAGGGCTAGAGCTAGGGCTGGGTTAGTGTAAGGGTTATGGCTAGGCTTAGGTTTAAATTTAGGGTTATGGGTAAGGCGAGGGCTAGGACTAGGGCTAGGACTAGGGTTTGGTTTTGGGTGTTTGTTAGGTTTAGGGCCAGGATTAGTGTTAGATTAGTGTTAGGGTTGCGGTCAGGACTAAGGCTAGGGTTAGGGTAAGGGTTAGGGCTAGGGCTTGGGCTAGCATGAGGGTTAGGGTTAGGATAGGGCTAGGTGTATGTTTAGGGTTATGATTAGGGTTATGGTTAGGGTTAGGGCTAATATTATGGCTAGGGCTAGGGCAGGCATTAGGGTGAGTGTTAGGGCTAGGGTTAGGGTTAGGGTTACGGTTAGTCCTAGGACTAGGCCTAGTGCTAGTGTTAGGGTTAGTGTTAGGTCTAGGGCTAGTGTTATTGTTTGGGCTAGGGTTAGTGTTAGGTTTAGGGCTAGGGCTAGGGTTAGGTTTAGGGGAAGAGCTATGGCTAGGTCTAGGGCTTGGTTTAGAGTTTGGATTAGGGTTAGGGCTAGTGTTAGGTTTAGGGTTAGGGATAGGTCTAGGTTTAGGTTTTGGGCTATGTTTAGTGTAAGGGTTAGGGCTATGGCTAGGTTTAGGATTAGGGTTTGGGCTAGGGCTAGGGCTAGTGTTAGTTCTAGGTTTAGGGTTAGGGTTAGTGCTAGAGCTAGTGTTAGCATGTGGGTTAGGGCTAGGGTTAGGGTTGGGGTTAAGGTTTGGGTTAGGGCTAGGACTAAGGCTAGTTTTAAGGCTAAGGTTAGCATTAGGGTTTGGGCTAGGACTATGGTTAGTGTTAGGGTTAGGTTTATGATTAGGGCTAGGGTTAGGGTTCGTCTTAAGGTTAGGCTATGGCTAGGGCTAGGGCTAGGGCTACGGTTTGGGTTAGTGTTAGTGTTACGGTTAGGGTAGGACAAGGGCTAGGGTTAGGTTTAGGGTTCGGGTCAGGGTTACAGCTAGGGCTAGTGTTAGGTTTAGGGTGTGGGTTAGGGTTCGGGCTAGGGTTAGTGTTAGGGTTGGTGTTAGGGCTAGGGCTAGACTAGTGCTAGGGCTAGGACTATGTTTAGGGTTAGTGCAAGGACTAGGGTTAGGTTTAGGGTGTGGGTTAGGGTTAGGGCTAGGGTTAGGGTTAGGGTTAGTCCTAGGACTAGGCCTAGGGTTAGGGTTAGGGTTAGGGTTAGGGCTAAGGATAGGGTTAGGATTAGGGTTAGTCCTAGGACTAGTCCTACGGCTAGGGTTAGTTTTAGGATAAGGGCTGGGCCTTGGGTTAGGGTTAGGGTTAGGGTTAGGGCTAGGGTTAGTGTTAGGGCTAGGTATAGGTTTAGGGTTAGGGTTAGTCCTAGGACTAGGCCTAGGGCTAGGTTTAGTGTTAGGGTTAAGTCAAGGCTAGTGTTATGGTTAGGGTTAGGTTTAGGGTTAGGGCTAGGGCTAGTGCTAGTGCTAGGGTTATGGTTAGGGTTAGGGCTAGGGGTAGCATTAGGGTTAGTGTTAGGGTTAGGGTTAGGGTTAGTGTTAGGGTTAGGGTTAGGGCCAGGGCTAGGTTTAGGGCTGGGTTTAGTTTTGGGCTAGGGCTAGGGCTAGGGTGAGGGTTAGGGCTAGGTTTAGGGTTACGGTTAGGGCTAGGGCTAGGTTTAGGGCTAGGGTTTGGGTTAGGTCGAGGGCTAGTTTTATGGTTAGCGCTAGGGCTAGGGCTAGGGATAGGGCTAGGTCTAGGGCTCGAGCTAGGGTTAGGGCTAGGGTAAGGGTTAGGGTTAGGGCTACGGCTAGGTCTAGGGCTGGGTCTAGCGCTAGCGCTAGGGTTATGAGTAGGGCTAGTGTTAGGGTTAGGGCTAAGGTTAGTGATAGGGTTAGTGCTAGGGCTAGGCCTAGGTCTAGTGTTAGGTTTAGGTTTAGGGTTATGGCTAGGGTTAGGGTTAGGTTAGGGCTAGGGTTAGGGTTACGGTTAGGGCTAGGGCTGGGTTTAGGCCTAGGGTTTGGGTAGGTCTAGGGCTACGGTTATTTTTAGGGCTAGGGCTAGGTCCAGGGCCAGCTCTAGGCCTGGGCTCAGGTTAGGGCTAGGGTTAGCGTTAAGGTTAGGGCTAGGACTAGGACTAGGGCTAGGCTAGGTCTAGGTTAGGGCTAGGGTTAGGCATAGGGCTATTATTATGGTTAGGACTAGCGTTAGGGTTACGGTTAGTGCTAGGGCTAGGCCTACGGCAAGTGTTAGGGTTAGGGTTAGGGCTAGGGCTAGGGTTAGCATTAGATTTAGGTTTAGGGCTAATGCTAGGGCTACTGCTAAGGCTAAGGTTAGGTTGAGGGTTAGGGCTAGGGCTAGGGCTTTGTTTAGGTTTTGGGTTAGGGTTAGGGCTAGGTCTAGGGTTAGGTTTAGGGTGTGGGTTTGGGTTAGGGCCTGGGCTTGGGTTAGGGCTAGGGTTAGGGTTAGGGCTAGGGTTAAGGTTAGGGTTTGGGTTAGGGCTAGGGCTAGGCATAGGGCTAGGGTTAAGGTTAGGGTTTGGGTTAGGGCTAGGGCTAGGCATAGGGCTAGGGTTAGGTTGGGGTTAGGGCTAGGGTTAGCTTTTTGTATTAGGGTTAGGTTTAGGCCTAGGGCTAGGGCTAGGGCTAGGAATAGGGTTAGTGTTAGGGCTATGGCTAGGGTTATGGTTAGGGCTAGGTTTAGTGTAAGGGTTAAGGCTAGGGCTATGTTTAGGTTTAGGGGTAGGTCTAGGGCTAAGGCTAGGGTTAGGTTTAAGGTTAGGAGTAGGGCTATGGTCAGTATTAGGGTTAGGGCTGGGCCTATGTTTGGGATTAGCCTTAGGGTTAGGGTTAGGGCTTGGGCTAGGGCTAGGGTTAGGTTTAGGATTAGGGTTAGGTCTAGGGCCAGGGCTAGTGTTAGGGTTAGGGTTAAGGTAAGGTTTATTGTTTTACTAGGGTTAGGGTTAAGTTTAGGGTTAGGGCTATTCTAAGGTTAGTGTTAGGGTTCGGGCTAGGGCTAGGGTTAGGATTAGGGTTTGGGCTATGAGTAGAGCTAGCACTAGGGTTAAGGTTAGGGCTTGGGCTAGGGTTAGGGATAGGGCTAAGACTAGGGTTAGGGTTAAGTCTAGGGCTAGGGTTAGGGTTAGGGCTAGGGTTACAGTCAGGGCTATTGCTAGGTTTAGGGTTTGGGTTAGGGTTAGGCCTAGGGATAGGGTTAGGTTTAGGGTGTGGGTTAGGGTTAGATCTAGGGTTAGGTGTAGGGTTAGGACCAGGGATAGGGTTAGGGCAAGGAGTTGGGTTAGGTCTAGGTCTAAGTTTAGGGTTAGGGCTAGGGTTAGGGTTAGGGCTAGGGTTAGGGTTGCGCTAGGGCTAGCGTTTGGTTTAACGTTATTGCTAGGGTTAGGGTTAGGGTTAGGGATAGGGTCAGGTTTAGGGTTAGGGTTAGTCCAAGGGTTAGGTCTAGGGCTAGAGTTAGGGTTAGGGTTAGGGTTTGGGCTAGGGCTAGGTCTAGGATTAGTTCTAGGTTTAGGGTTAGGGTTAGGGCTAGGGGAAGGGGTAGGGCTTGGGTTAAGTTTAGGGTGTGGGTTAGGGTAGGGCTAGTGTTAGGATTAGGTTTAGGGTTAGTCCTAGGACTAGCCCTAGGGTAGGGTTAGGGTTAGGGTTAGGGCTAAGGATAGGGTTAGGGTTAGGGCTAAGGATAGGGTTAGGGTTAGGGCTAAGGATAGGGTTAGGGTTAGGGTTAGTCCTAGGACTAGGCCTACGGCTCGGGTTAGTTTTAGGGTAAGGGCTGGGCCTTGGGTTAGGATTAAAGTTAGGGCTAGGGTTAGTGTTAGGGCTAGGGTTAGGTTTAGGGTTAGGGTTAGTCCTAGGACTAGGCCTAGGGCTAGAAATAGTGTTAGGGTTATGTCTAGGGCTAGTGTCATGGTTAAGGTTAGGGATAGGGTTAGGGCTAGGGCTAGGGCTATTGCTAGGTTTAGGGTTAGGCCTAGGGTTAGCTTTAAAGTTAGGGTTATGGTTAGTGTTAGGGTTAGGGCTAGGGCTAGGTTTTGTGCTGGGTTTAGTTTTGGGATAGGGCTAGGTTTAGGGTGAGTGTTAGGGCTAGGTTTAGGGTAACAGTTAGGGCTAGGGTTAGGTTTAGGGCTAGGGTTTGGGTTAGGTCTAGGGCTAGTTTTATGGTTAGGGCTAGGGCTAGGGCTAGGGCTAGGTCTAGGGATCGAGCTTGGGTTAGGGCTAGGGTAAGTGTTAGGGTTATTGCTAGGGCTAGTGTTAGGGTTAGGGTTAGGGTTAGGGTTAGGTTAGGGCTAGGGTTAGGTTTACAGTTAGGGCTAGGGCTAGATTTAGGCCCAGGGTTGGGTAGGTTAGGGCTAGGGTTAATTTAGGGCTAGGGCTAGGTCTAGGTTAGGGCTAGCGTTAGGGGTAGGGCTTTTTTATGGTTAGGGCTAGTTTTAGGTTTAGTGTTAGTGCTAGTGCTAGGCGTAGGGCAAGTGTTAGGGTTAGGGCTAGGGCTAGGGTTAGGGTTAGGGTTAGGTTTAGGGCTAATGCTAGGGCTAGTGCTAAGGCTATGGTTAGGTTGAGGGTTAGGGCTAGGGCTAGGGCCACGGCTTGGTTTAGTGTTTGGGTTAGGGTTAGGGCTAGCTCTAGTGTTAGGTTTAGGGTGTGGGTTAGTGTTAGGGCTATGGTTAGGGTTAGAGCTAGGGTTAGGTTTAGGTTTAGGTCTAGGGCTAGTGCTAGTGCTAGGGTTATGTTTAGGTTTGTGGCTAGGGTTATGGCTAGGGCTAGGGTTAGGGTAAGGGTTATGGTTAGGGCTAGGATTAGGGTTAGGGCTAGGTTTAGGGTTAGGGTTAGTCTTAGGACTAGGCCTAGGGCTAGGGTTAGGATTAGGGTTAGGGTTAGGTCTAGGGCTAGGGTTAGGGCTAGGGCTAGGGCTAGGGTTAGGGTTATGGCTAGTGTTAGGTTTAAGGTTAGGGTTATGCCTAGGTCTAGGGCTGGGCTAGGGCTAGGGCTATGATTAGGGTTTGGGTTAGGATTAGTTTTAGGCTGTGGGTTAGTTTTTGGGCCACGTTTAGTGTTAGGATAAAGGTTAGGGTTAGCGTTAGGGTTAGCCCTAGGGCTAGTGTTTTGTGTAAGGGTTAGAGCTAGGTTTAGGGCTAGGTGAAGGGTTAGAGTTCGGGTTAGGGTTACGATAGGTCTATGGTAAGGTTTAGGGTGTGGGTTAGGGTTCAGGCTAGGATTAGGTTTAGGGTTGGGGTTGGGGTTCGGGTTGTTGTTGGAGTTGGGTTAGGGTTAGTGTTAAGGTTAGGGCTATGTCTAGGGCTATGGTTAGAGTTAGGGTAAGGGCTGTGGCTAGGGTTAGGGTTAGGGCTAGGGCTAAGGCTAATGCTAGTACTAGGGTTATGGTTATTGCTTGGGCTAAGGTTATGGTTAGGTCTAGTTTTAGGGTAAGGTTTAGGGCTAGGGCTATGTTTAGGGTTAGGGCTATGGCTAGAGTTAAGGCTAGGGTTAGGATTAAGGTTAGGACTAGGGCTAGGTTTAGGGTTAGGGTTAGGGCTGGGGCTAGAGTTAGGAATAGGGTTAGGGTTAGGGTTAGGGTTTGGGCTAGGGTTAGGGTTAGGGTTAGGGTTGGAGCTATGGCTAGGGCTAGGGTTAGGGTTAGGTTTACGGTTAGGTCTAGGGCTAGGGCTAGAGTTAAGGTTAGGGTTAAGGTAAGGTTTAGTGGTAGACTAGAGTTAGGGTTAAGGTTAGGGTTAGGGTTAGGGCTAGGGCTAGGGTTAGGGCTAGGGTTAGGGTTAGGGTTAGGGCCAGGGCTCGGATTAGGGTTAGGGTTTGGGCTATGACTAGGGCTAGCACTAGTTTTAGGTTTAGGGCTAGGGCTAGGGTTAGTGTTAGGTTAAGACTAGGGTTAGGGTTAAGGCTAGGGCTAGGGTTAGGGTTAGGGCGAGGTTTAGGATTAGGGCTATTGCTTGGTTTATGGTTTGGGTTAGGGTTAGGGCTAGGGATAGGCTTAGGTTTAAGGTGTGGGTTAGGGTTAGAGCTAGGGTTAGGTATAGGGTTAGGGCCAGGGATAGGGTTAGGGTAAGGGGTTGGGATAGGCCTAGGTCTAAGGTTAGGGTTACTGCTGGGGTTAGGGTTAGGTTTAGGGTTAGGGTTACGGCTAGGGCTAGGGCTCGGGCTAGCATTAGTTTTAGCATTATTGCTAGGGTTAGGGTTAGGGCTAGGGTTAGGTTTAAGGTTAGGGTTATTCCTAGTGATAGGCCTAGGGCTAGAGTAAGGTTTAGGGTTAGGGTTATGTTAGGGCTAGGCCTAGGGCTAGGGCTAGGTTTAGGGTAAGGGTTATGGCTAGGCTTAGGTTTAAAGTTAGGGTTATGGGTAAGGCGAGGGCTAGGACTAGCGCTAGGGCTAGGGTTAGGGTTTGGGTTAGGGTTAGGGCTAGGGCTAGGGTTTGGTTTAGGGTGTTTGTTAGGTTTATGGGCAGGATTAGGGTTAGGGTTAGCGTTAGGACTAGGGCTAGGGTTAGGTTAAGGGTTAGGGCTAGGGCTTGGGCTAGCACGAGGGTTAGGGTTAGGGCTAGGGCTAGGGTTAGGGTTAGGGTTAGGGTTAGGGCTACTGTTAGGGCTAGGGCTAGGGCAAGCATTAGGGTTAGGGTTAGGGCTAGTGTTAGGGTTAGTGTTAGGGATAAGGTTTGGGTTAGTGCTAGGACTAGGTCTGGGCTAGGGTTAGTGTTAGTGTTAGGGTTAGGCCTAGGGCTAGTGTTAGGGCTAGGGCTAGGGTTAGTGTTAGGGCTAGGGCTAGGGCTAGGGCTAGGGTTAGGTTTATGGGTAGGGCTAGGGCTAGGGCTAGGGCTTGGTTTAGTGTTTGGATTAGGGTTAGGGCTAGTGATAGGTTTAGGATTAGCGATAGGTCTACGGTTAGGGTTTGGGCTATGTTTAGGTTAGGGTTAGGGCTATGGCTAGGGTTAGGGTTTCTTGTTAGTCCTAGGACTAGCCCTAGGGCTAGGGCTGGGTTTAGGTTTAGGGTTCGCATCAGGTTTATGGCTAGGGCTAGTGTTAGGCTTAGGGTGTGCATTAGGGTTCGGTCTAGGGTTAGTGTTAGGGTTAGGGATAGGTTTAGGGTTAGACCTAGGACTAGCCCTAGGGCTAGGGTTAGGGTTAGGGTTAGGGTTAGGGCTACGAATAGGGTTAGGGTTAGTGTTAGACTTAGGACTAGGCCTAGGGCTAGGGTTAGGGTTAAGGTAAGGGCTGGGCCTTGGGTTAGGGTAAAGTTAGGGCTAGGGTTAGGTTTAAGTTTAGGGTTAGTCCTAGGACTAGGACTAGGATTAGTGTTAGGGTTAAGTCTAGGGCTAGTGTTATGGTTACGCTTAGGGTTAGGGTTAGGGCTAGGGATGGACTAGTGCTAGGGTTAGGGTTAGGTTTAGGGCTAGGGTTAGCTTTAGGGTTAGAGTTACGGTTAGGGTTAGGGTTATGGTTAGTGTTAGGGTTAGGGCTAGGGCTAGGTTTAGGGCTGGGTTTAGTTTTGGGCTAGGGCTAGGGTTAGGGTGAGGTTTAGGGCTAGTTTAGGGTTACGGTTAGGGCTAGGGCTAGGTTTAGGGCTAGGGTTTGGGTTAGGTCTAGGGCAAGTTCTATGGTTAGGGCTAGCGCTAGGGTTATGGCTAGGGCTAGGTCTAGGGCTCGAATTAGGTTTAGGGCTAGGGTAAGGGTTGGGGTTATTGCTAGGCCTAGGCCTAGGGCTAGTGTTAGGGCTAGGGTTATGGTTAGGGCTAGAGTTATGGTTAGGTTAGGGCTAAGGTTAGGGTTACGGTTAGGCCTAGGGTTTGGGTAGGTCTAGGGCTAGGGTTATTTTTGGGTTAGGGCTATGTCTGTTGCTAGCTCTAGGCCTGGGCTATGGTTAGGGCTAGGGTTAGGGTTAGGGCTAGGGTTAAGGTTAGGGTTTTGGGTTAGGGCTAGGGCTAGACCTAGGGCTAGGGTTAAAGTGGGGTTAGGGCTAGGGTTAGGTTTAGGTATTAGGGTTAGGTTTAGGACCAGGGCTAGGTCTAGGGCTAGGACTAGGGTTAGCGTTAGGGCTATGGCTAGGGTTAGGGTTAGGGTTAGGACTAGGTTTAGAGTAAGGTTTAGGGCTAAGGCTACGTTTAGTGTTAGGTCTAGTGCTAGGGCTAAGGCTAGGGTTAGGGTTAGGTTTAGGGTTAGGGTTATGGCTTGGCCTAGGGCTATTTCTAGAATGAGGGTTTGGGTTATGGTGAGGTCTAGGGCAAGGATTTGGTTTAGGGTGTGTGTTAGGTTTAGGGATAGATTTAAGGTTAGGGTTAGGGTTAGGGCTAGCGCTAGTGTTAGGGTTAGGGCTATGGTTAGGGTTAGGGTTAGGGTTAGGGCTAGGGCTAGGTTTAGCGTTAGGGTTAGGGTTAGGGTTATGGCTAGGGCTTTGTTTAGGGTTTGGATTGGGGTTAGTGCTAGCGTTAGGTTTAGGGTTAGGGGTAGGTCTTTGATTAGGGTTAGGGCTATGTTTAGGGTTAGGGTTAGGGCCAGGACTAGGGTTAGTGTTAGGGTTTGGGATAAGGCTAGGGGTAGGGTTAGGTCTAGGTTTAGGGTTAGGGTTAGGGCTAGGACTAGGGTTAGGATTAGGGTTAGGGCTAGGTCTAGGGCTAGGGTTAGGGCTAGGTTTAGGTTTAGGGTTAGGGCTAGGGCTTGGGCTAGTGATGAGGCTAGGGTTAGGGTTAGGTTTAGGGCTAGGGCTACGGTTAGTGTTAGGGTTAGGGTTATGATTAGGGCTAGGGTTAGGGTTCGGCTTAAGGTTAGGCTAGGGCTAGGGCTAGGGCTAGGGCTGCATTTAGGTTTAGTGTTAGGGTTACGGCTAGGGCTAGTGTTAGGTTTAGGGTATGGGTTAGGGTTCTGGCTAGGGTTAGTGTTAGGGTTAGTGTTAGGGCTAGGGCTAGTGCAAGTGCTAGGGCTAGGACTAGGGTTAGGGTTATTAGAAGGGCAAGGGTTAGTGTTAGGGTGTGGGTTAGGTTTAGGCCTAGGGTTAGGGTTATGGTTAGTCCTAGGACTAGGCCTAGGGCTAGAGTTAGGGTTAGGGTTTGAGGTAGGGTTAGGGTTAGTGCTAAGTTTAGGGTTAGGATTAGGGTTAGTCCTAGGACTAGGCCTAGGGCTAGGGTTAGGTTTAGGGTAAGGGCTGAGGCTTGGGTTATTGTTAGGGTTAGTGTTTGGGCTAGGGTTATGTTTAGGGTTAAGGTTAGGCCTAAGACTAGGCCTAAGACTAGGGTTAGGGTGAGTGTTAGGGCTAGGGTTATGGTTACGGTTAGGGCTAGGGGTAGGTTTAGGGCTATGGTTTGGTTACGGTTAGGGCTATTGTTATGGTTAGGGCTAGGGCTAGGGCTAGGTTTAGGGTAAGGGTTAGGGTTAGTGTTAGGGCTAGGTCTAGGTCTAGGGCTAGGGCTTGGGTTAGGGCTAGAATTAGGATTAGGGTTAGGGCTAGTGTTAGGGTTAGGGTTAGTGCTAGGTCTAGAGCTAGGGCCTGTGTTAGTGTTAGAGTTAGGGCTAGGGCTAGGGTTAAGGTTAGGGTTAGGTTTAGGGCTAATGCCAGGGTTCGGGCTAGGGCTAGGGTTAGTGTTAGGGTTAGGGATAGGGCTATGGCAGGTGCTTGTTTTAGGGTTTGGGTTAGGGTTAGGTAGGGCTAGGGTTAGGTTTAGGGTGTGGGTTAGGTTTAGGTTAGGGCTAGAGCTAGGCTAGAACTAGGGTTAGCGTTAGGCCTAGAGCTAAGGTTAGGGTTAGGGTTAGGGCTAGGGTTAGAGTAAGGGTTAGGGCTAGGGCTCAGTTTAGGGTTGGTTCTAGTGCTAGGGCTAAGCCTAGTGTTAGGGTTAGGGTTAGGGCTAGGGTTAGGGTTAGGGCTACGGTTAGGTTTAGGGTTAGGTTTAGGTTTCGTGCTAGGGCTAGTGCTAGGGCTAGAGTTAGGTTTAGGGTTTCGGCTAGGGCAGGGTTAGGGTTCGGGTTTGGGTTAGGCCTAGGGGTAGGGTTATGTGTAGGGTGTGGGTTAGTTTTAGGGCTGGATTTAGTGTTAGGTTTAAGGTGTGGGATAGGGTTAGGGCTAGGGTAGGGCTAGGGTTAGGGTTCGGGTTTGGGTTAGGGATACGGCTAGGGCTAGTGTTATGTTTAGGTTGTGGGTTAGGGTTCACGCTAGGTTCAGGCTTAGTGTTGGGGTTGGGGTTCGGTTAGGGTTAGGGCTAGGTATAGCGCTAGGCCTACGGCTAGGGTTAGGTTTAGGGCTAGGGTTAGTTCTAGGGTTAGGGTTAGCGTCTAGGGCTAGGGCTAGGGTTATGGTTTGGGTTGTGTTTCGGGTTCGAGTTAGGGTGACGGTTAGGGCTAGGATTAGGGCTAGGGTTAGGGTTAGCATTAAGGCTAGTTGTAGGGTTAGGGTTAGGGCTAGGACAAGGGTTAGGGTTAGGGTTAGGGTTAGGTTATGGCTAGGGCTAGGGCTAGGGCTAGGGCTAGAGGTAGGTTTAATTTTAGGGCTACTGCTAGGGTTAGGTTTACCGTTAGGGTTAGTGTTAGGGCTAGGGTTAGATTTAGGACTAGGTATAGGTTTCGGGCCAGGGCTAGGGTTAGTGTTAGGTTTAGGGTTACGGTTAGGACTAGGGTTAGGGTTAGGGTTAGGGTTAGGGTTAGGGTTAGGGTTAGGGTTAGGCTAGGGTTAGGGGTAGGTCTAGGGCTACGGTTAGGGTTACGGTTAGAGTTAGGGCTAGGTCCAGGGTTTGGGTTAGCATTAGGGCTGTGCTAGGGTTACGGTTAGGGTTAGGGTTAGGGTTAGGGTTAGGGTTAGGGTTAGGGTTAGGGTTAGGGTTAGGGTTAAGGCTAGGGTTAGGGTTAGGGTTAGGTCTAGTGCTAGGGCGAGTGTTAGGGTTAATATTAAGCTAAGGTTTAGTGTTAGGACTAGGGTTAGGGTTAAGGTTAGGGTTAGGGCTAGGGCTAGGGCTAGAGATAGGGTTAGGTTAGGGTTAGGTCTAGGGTTTAGGTTTAGGGTTAGTGTTTGTGCTAGGGCTAGGGCTAGCACTAGGGTTAGGGTTTGGGCTAGGGCCGGGTTAGGGTAAGTTCTAGGACTAGGGTTAGATTTAGTGCTAGGGCTAAGGTTGGGTTCAGGATAGTTTTAGGGTTAGGGTTAGGGCTAGGGTTAGGGTTTGGGTTAGGGTTTTTGCTAGGTCTAGGGCTAGGACTAGGGTTAGGGCTAGGGTTAGGGTTAGTGTTTGGGCTAGGGCTAGGGTTAGTGTTAGTGTTAGGGTTACGGTTAGGACTAGGGTTAGGGTTAGGTTTAGGCTTGGGCTAGGGGTAGGGCTAGGGCTAGGGTTAGGGTTAGGGTAAGTCTAGGTCTAGGGTTAGGGTTAGGGTTTGAGTTAGGGTTACGGCTAGGGCTAGTGTTGGGTTATCGTGTGGGTTAGGATTCAGGCTAGGGTCAGGGTTAGGGTTAGGGTTGGTTTTGGTGTTGTGTTGGGGTTGAATTAGGGTTAGGGCTAAGGTTAGGACTACGGCTAGGGTTAGGGTTAGGGTTAAAGTTGGGGCTAGGGTTAGGGTTATTGTCAGTGTTAGGGTAATTGTTAAGGCTAGGGCTACGTTTAGGGTTAGGGTTAGGGTTAGGGTTAGGGTTAGGGTTAGGG
Organism: Sylvilagus bachmani; assembly: GCA_015711505.1. Taxonomy (NCBI): domain Eukaryota; kingdom Metazoa; phylum Chordata; class Mammalia; order Lagomorpha; family Leporidae; genus Sylvilagus; species Sylvilagus bachmani. Next base: position 24,688 of record JADBBT010000139.1, read on the forward strand.
TTAGGTCTAGGGCTAGGGCTAGTGTTAGCGTTAGGGTTAGGGAAAGGGCTAGGGTTAAGGTAAGGGTTAGGGTTAGGGTTAGGTTTAGGTCTAGGGCTAGGGCTACTGTTAGCGTTAGGGCTAGGGCTAGGGCTACGGTTAGGGTTAGGGTTAGGATTGGGGCTAGGGTTAGGGTTAGGGCTTTGGCTAGGGTTAGGGTTGGTGTCAGTGTTAGCGTTATTGTGAAGGCTAGGGCTAGGGTTAGGGTTAGGTTTAGGGTTATTTCTAGGGCTAGAGCTAGTGTTAGGGTTAGGGTTTCGGTAAGGTTTAGGGTTAGGGCTAGGGTTACAGTTAAGGTTAGGGTTAGGGCTAGGGCTAGCATTAGGATTAGTGTTTGGACTAGGGCTATGGCTAGATCTAGCTTAGGGTTATGCTTAGGTCTAGGGTTAGGGTCAGGGTTAGGGCTAGGACTAGGGTTAGGGTTATTGCTAGGGCTAGGGTTAGATTTAGGACTAGGATTAGGTTTCAGGCAAGGGCTAGGGTTAGTGTTAGGGTTAGGGTTGGGTTAGGACTAGGGTTAGGGTTAGGGTTTGGCTCGGTCTAGGGGTAGGGCTAGGGCTAGGTTTAGTGTTAAGTTTAGGGTTATGTTTATGACTAGGGTTATGGTTAGGGTTAGGCTAGGGGTAGGGGTAGAGCTAGTGCTAGGGTTAGGGTTAGGGTTAGAGTTAGGGCTAGGGCTAGGTCTAGGGTTAGTGTTAGGGTTTGGGTTAGGGTTGGGGCCAGGGCTAGGGTTAGTTTTAGGACTAGGGCTAGTGCTAGGTTTATGGTTAGGATTTGGGCTATGACTAAATCTAGGGTTAGGGATAGGGTTAGGGTTAGAGCTAGGCGACGGTTAGGATTTGGGCTAGGTCTAGGCCTAGGGCTAGGTTTAGGTTTTGGGTTAGGGCTAGGGCTAGGGCTAGGCAAAGGGCTAGTGTTAGGGTTAGGGTTAGCGTTAGGGCTAGGGTTAGGTCTAGGACTAGGGTTAGAGTTAGTGCTAGGGCTATGGTTAGTGTTAGAGCTAGATTAGGGTTAGGATTACGGCTAGGCTAGGGCTAGGGTTAGGGTTTGGGTTAGGGTTAGGGCTAGGGCTAGCATTAGGTTTAGGGTGTGGGTTAGGGTTAGAGCTAGGGTTAGGGTTAGGGTTAGGGTTAGGGAAAGGGCTAGTGTTAGGGTAAGGGTTTGGGCTAGGGCTAGGGCTATGTCTAGGGTTAGGGCTAGGTTTAGTGTTAGGGTTAGTCTAGGGCTAGGGGTAAGGTTAGGGCTTGGGTTAGGGTTAGGGTTATAGTTAGGGCTAGGGCTAGGTCTAGGGTTAGGTTTAGGTTTTGGGTTAGGGTTACGGCTAGGGCTAGTGTTGGGTTATGGTGTGGGTTAGGGTTCAGGCTAGGGTCAGGGTTAGGGTTGGTGTTGGTGTAGGTGTTCTTTTGGGTTGGATTAGGGTTAAGGCTAAGTTTAGGGCTAGGGCTAGGGTTAGGGTTAGGGTTAGGGTTGGGGCTAGGGTTAGGGTTAGGGTTAAGACTAGGGCTAGGGTTAGGGTTAGTGTTAGTGTTAGCGTTATTGTGAAGGCTAGGGCTAGGCTTAGGGTTAGGTTTAGTGTTAGGTCTAGGGCTAGGGCTAGTGTTAGGGTTACGGTTAAGGTAAAGTTTATGGTTAGGGCTAGGGTTACGGTTAAGGTTAGGGTTAGGTTAGGGCTAGCCTTAGGATTAGTGTTTGGACTAGGTCTAGGGCTAGATCTAGCACTGGGTTAGGCTTAGGGCTAGGGTTAGTGTTAGGGTTAGGGCTAGGACTACGGTTGGGCTATTGCTAGGTCTAGGGTTAGATTTAGGACAAAGGTTAGGTTTCAGACTAGGGCTAGGTTTAGTGTTAGGGTTAGGGTTATGGTTAGGACTAGGGTTAGGGTTAGGGGTAGGCTAGGGCTAGGGGTAGGGCTAGGACTATGGTTAGGGTTAGGGATAGAGTTAGTGCTAGGGCTAGGTCTAGGGTTAGGCTTATGGCTAGGGCTAGTGTTGGATTAAGCTGTGGGTTAGGGTTCAGGCTAGGGTCAGTTTAGGGTTGGGGTTGGTGTTGGTGTTGTGTTGGGGTTGGATTAGGGTTAGGGCTAAGGTTACGGCTGCGGCCAGGGTTAGGGTGAGTGTTAGTGTTACGGTTATTGTGAAGGCTAGGGCTAGGGTTAGGGTTAGGTTTAGGGTTATGTCTACTGCTAGGGCTAGTGTTAGGGTTAGGGTTTCGGTAAGGTTTAGGGTTAGGGCTAGGGTTACAGTTAAGGTTAGGTTTAGGGCTAGGGCTAGCGTTAGGATTAGTGTTTGGGCTAGGGCTAGGGCTAGATCTAGCACTAGGATTAGGCTTAGGGCTAGGGTTAGGATTAGTGTTAGGCCTGGTCTAGGGTTACAGTTAGTGCTAGGGCTAGGGTTAGATTTAGGAGTAGGGTTAGGTTTCAGGCTAGGGCTAGGTTTAGTGTTAAGTTTAGGGTTATGTTTAGGACTGGGGTTAGGGTTAGGGTTAGGCTAGGGCTAGGGGTAGGGGTAGGGCTAGATTTAGGGTTAGGGTTTGGGTTATGGTTGGGGCTAGGTCTAGGTTTAGGTTTAGGGCTAGGGCTAGTGCTAGGTTTAGGGTTAGGGCTTGGGCTAGGGCCAAGGCTAGGGTCAGGGATAGGGTTAGTGTTAGTGCTAGGGCTACGGTTAGGGTTTGGGCTAGGGCTAGGCCTAAGGCTAGTTTTAGGTTTACGGTTATGTTTAGGGCTAGTGCTAGGGCTAGTGTTAGGGGTAGGGTAAGGGCTAGGCATAGGTTTAGGGTTAGGTTTAGGTCTAGGTCTAGGGCTAGGGCTAGGGTTAGGTTTTGGTTTAGGGCTAGGGCTAGGGCTAGGGCTAGGGCTAGGGTTAGGGCTAGGTTTGGGGCTAGTGTTAGTGCTAGGGTTAGGGTTAGGTTTAGGGTTAGGGCTAGGGCTACTGTTAGGTTTAGGGTGTGGTTTAGGGTTCGGGCTTGAGGTAGGGTTAGGTTTAGTTCTAGGCCCAGGACTAGGTTTATGGTTAGGGCTAGGGCTAGGGTTAGGGTTAGGGTTACCGTTAGGGCTAGGGCTAGGGCTAGCACTAGGGTAACGGTTAGGGTTACTCTTAGGCTTCGGTTTAGGTTTAGAATTAGGGCTAGTGTTAGGTTTAGGGTGTGGGTTAGGGTTCTTGCTCGAGTTAGGGTTACGGTTAGGGCTAGGCCTAGGACTAGGTTTATGATTAGGGTTAGGGATAGGGCTAGGGCTAGGGCTAGTGTTAGGGTTAGGTGTAGTTTTAGGGTAAGGGTTAGGATTAGGGCTAGTTTTAGGGTGAGGTTTAGGGCTAGGGCTAGGGCTCGGTTTAGGGCTAGGTTTAGGATTTGGGTTAGGGCTAGCGCTAGGTCTAGGTTTAGTGTTAGGGTACCGGTTAGGTTTACGGCTAGGGCTAGTGTTAGGTTATCCTGTGGGTTAGTCTTCGGGCTAGGGTTAGGATTAGGCTTAGTGTTAGGGTTGGGCTAGGGTTAGGGCTAGGACTAGGGTTAGGGTTAGGGCTAGGGCTATGGTTATGTTTAGTGCTAGGTTTAGGGTAAGGGTTCAGGCTAGGGCTAGGTTTAGGGTTAAGTCTTGGATTAGGGCTAAGGTTAGGGTTAGGGATAGGGTTAGTTTTAGAGCTAGGGCTACAGTTAGGGTTAAGGCTAGTGCTTGGCCTAGGGCTGGTTTTAGGTTTACGGTTAGGGCTAGGGCTGGCTAGGGCTAGTGTTAGGGGTAGGGTTAGGGCTAGCGTTAGGGCTAGGGCTAGTTTTACATTCAGGATGTGCGTTAGGGTTTTGAGCTTGAGTTAGGGTTAGGGTTAGGTTTAGGGCTAGGCCTAGGGCTAGGTTGAGGGTGAGGGTTAGGGCTAGGGCTAGGGCTTTATCTAGGGTATGTCTAAAGCTAGGACTAGGGTTAGGTTTAGGGTTAGCATTAGTGCTAGGGTTCGTGTTAAGTTTAGGGCTAGGTCTAGGGCTAGGGCTAGGGTTAGGGTTAGGATTATTTTTAGGGTTAGGGCTCGGGCTAGGGCTAGCTGTAGCGTTGGGTTGTCGTTAGGGTTAGGGTTAGGGTTAGGGCTAGGGCTATGGCTAGGTTTAGGGTTAGGTTTAGGGTTAGGGTTAGGGCTAGGGCTAGGGTTAGGATTAGGGTGATGGTTATGGCTAGGGCTAGTGCTAGGGCTAGGTCTAGGTCTAGAGTTAGTGTTAGTTTTAAGGCTAGGGTTAGTTTTAGGGTCAGGGCTAGGGTTAGGTTTAGGTTTAGGGTTGGGGTTAGGGTTAAGGCAATGGCTAGGGTTAGGGATAGGTTTCTGGTTAGGGTTAGGGCTAGGGCTACGACTTCTGTGTGGGTTCGGGTTAGGGTTAGGGCTAGGGCTAGTGTTAGGTTTAAGGTGTGGGTTAGGGTTCAGATTGGTTTAGGGTTAGGTTTAGGATAAGGCCTAGGGCTAGGGTTAGGATAGTTTTGGAGTTATTGTTAGGGCTAGGACTAGGGCTTGGGTTAGGGTTAGGGTTAGGGTTAGGGTTAGGGTTAGTGCTAGGTTTCGGTCTAGGATAGGTCTAGGTCTAGGTCTAGGGCTAGGCTTATGGCTAGGGCTAGGTCTAGGAATAGCATTAGGGTAGGGTTAGGGCTAGGCTTAGGTCTAGTGTTAGGTTTAGGGCTAGGGCTAGGGCTAGGGCTAGGGCTAGGGTTAGGGTTAGGGTTAGGGTTAGGGCTATGGTTAGGGTTGGGGCTAGCACTAGAGATAGGGTTAGGGTTCGGATTAGGGCTAGCGCTAGGGTTAGGGTTAGGGTTTGGGCTAGGGCTAGGGCTAGCACTAGGGTTAGCGTTAGGGCTAGGGCTATGGTTAGGTTTAGGTTTAGGGCTACGGTTAGGATTAGGTTTCGGGCTAGGGTTAGGGCTATGGCTAGCACTAGGGTTAGGGTTAGGGTTAGGGCTATGGTTAGGGTTGGGGCTAGCGCTAGAGATAGGGTTAGGGTTCGGATTAGGGCTAGCACTAGGGTTAGGGTTAGGGTTTGGGCTAGGGCTAGGGTTAGCACTAGGGTTAGGGTTAGGGCTAGCACTAGGGTTAGGGTTAGGGCTATTGTTTGTGTTAGTGCTAGGGCTAGGGCTATGGTTAGTCTTTAGGTTAGGGTTAGGGCTATGGCTAGGGATAGGTATACGGTGTGGTTTAGGTTTAGAGCTAGCGTTAAGGTTAGGGTTAGGGCTAAGTTTAGTGTTAGGGCTAGGGTTAGGGTTAGTCTTAGGGCTAAACCTAGGGCTATGGTTAGTGTTAGGATTAGGGGTAGGGCTAGGGTTGTGGTTATGGTTAGGGTTAGGGTTTTGTCTAGGGCTAGGGCTAGTGTTAGGGTTAGGGTTAAGTTAAAGTTTAGGGTTAGGGCTATGTTTTGCGTTAGGGTTAGGGCTAGAGTTAGGGCTAGAGCTAGGGTTAGGTTTAGGGTTTGGTCTAGGGCTCTGCCTGGGCTCACACTATGGTTATGGTTCGGGCTAGGTTTAGGGTCAGGGTTTGGGCTAGGACTATGGTTAAGTTTATGGCTAGGCCTGTGTTAGGGTTAGGGTTAGGGTTATTGCTAGGGCTAGGGCTACGGTTAGGGTTTCGGTTAGGGTTGGGGCTAGGGCTAGGTTTAGGATTAGGGCTAGTTCTAGGTTTAGGTTTAGGGCTAGGGCCAGTGTTGGGTTATGGAGTGGTTTAGGGTTCAGACTAGGGTCAGGGTTAGGGTTGGGTTGGTGTTGGTGATTTGTTGGGTTTGGATTAGTGTTAGGGCTAAGGTTAGGCTAGGGCTAGGGTAAGGGTTAGGGTTAGGTCTGGGGCTATTGTTAGGGTTAGGGTTAGGGCTTGGGCTAATGTTAGGCTTAGGGTTCAGGTAAGGTTAGGGTTAGGGCTAGGGTTATGGTTACGGTTAGGGTTAGGGCTAGGGCTAGCGTTAGTATTAGTGTTTGGGCTATGGCTAGGGCTAGGGCTAGAACTAGGATTAGGTTTAGGGCTAGGGTTAAGGTTAGGGTTAGGGCTAGGACTAGGGTTACAGTTAGTGCTAGCGCTAGGGTTAGATTTAGGACTAGGGTTAGGGTTCGGGCTAGTGCTAGGGTTAGTGTTAGGTTTAGGGTTACGGTTAGGACTAAGGTTAGGGTTAATGTTAGGTAGGGTTAGGGTTAGGGTTAGGGTTAGGGTTAGGGTTAGGATTTGTGTTAGTCCTATGGCTAGGCCTAGGTCTAGGGTTAGGGTTAGGGTTAGGGCTAGGGCTAGGGCTAGGGTCTGGTTTAGGGTTTAAATTAGGGTTAGAGATAGGGCTAGTGTTAGGTTTTGTGTGTGGGTTTTTGTTTGGGCTAGGGTTAGGGTTAGGGCTAGGGCTAGGGCTAGGACTAGGATTATGGATAGGGTTATATTTAGAGCTAGGGCTAGGGTTAGGGTTAGGTTTAGGTTTAGGCCTAGGGCTAGTGTTATGGTAAGGGTTACGGATAGGGCTAGGGCTACGGTTAGGTTTAGGGTTAGGGTTAGGTTTAGGGCTAGGATAGGGCTAGGGTTAGGATTAGGGTTCGGGTTTGATTTATAGCTAGGGCTTGTGTTAGGTTTAGGGCATGGGTTAGGCTTCATGCTAGGGTCAGGGTGTGTGTTGGGGTTGTGGTCGGGGTTGTTGTTTGGGTGGGGTTAGGGTTATGGTTATGGCTAGGGCTAGGGCTAGGGTTAGGGTTATGGCTGGGGCCAGGATTAGGTTTAGCGTTAGGGCTGGGCTAGGGTTGCTGTTAGGGTTAGGGTTAGGATTAGGGTTAGTGTTAAGGCTAGGGCTTGGGTTAGGGTTAGGGTTAGGGTTAGTTCTTGGGCTAGGGCGAGTGTTAGGATTAGGGTAAAGTAAGGTTTAGGGTTAGGTCTAGGGTTACGGTTGAGGTTAGGTTTAGGGCTAGGACTAGCGTTGGGATTAGTGTTTGTGCTAGGGCTTGGGCTAGGGCTACGGTTAGGGTTAGGGTTAGGGCTAGGTTTAGGGTTAGTGTTAGGACTGGGACTAGGGTTAGGTTTAGTGCTAGGGCTAGGTTTAGTTATAGGACTAGGGTTTGGTTTCGTGCTAGGGCTAGGGTTAGGGTTAGGGTTAGGGTTAGGGCTGGGGCTGGGGCAGGGGTTAGGGTTAGGGTTAGGGTTAGGCTAGGGCTAGGGTTAGGGTTAGGGTTCAGGTAAGGGTTACGGCTAGGGCTAGTGTTAAGTTTAGGTTGTGGTTTAGGGTTCAGGCTAGGGTCAGGTTTAGGGTTGGGGTTGGGGTTGGGGTTGTTGTTGGGGTTTGATTAGGGTTAGGGTTAAGGTTTGGGCTTGAGCTAGTGTTAGGGTTTGGGTTAGGGCTGTGGCCTGTGTTAGAGTTAGGGTTAGCACTGGGCTATGGTTAGGGTTAGGATTAGGGTTAGCGTTAGGGTTAAGGCTTGGGCTAGGGCTAGGGTTAGGGTTAGGTTTAGGGTTAGGGTTTGGTCTAGGGCTAGGGCTAGAGTTAGTTTTAGGATTAAGGTAAGGTTTAGGGTTAGGGCTAGGGTTACGGTTAAGTTTAGTGTTAGGGCTAAGGCTAGGGCTAGCATTAGGGTTAGGGTTAGGGCTAGGGTTAGGGTTAGGGTTAGTGCTTGAGCAGGGCTAGGGCTAGGGTTAGGGTTAGGGTTAGGGTTAGGGCTAGGGTTAGGGCTAGGGTTAGGTTTAGGGTTTGTGTTAGTCCTCGGGCTAGGCCTACGGCTAGGGTAAGGGTTAGGGTTTGGGCTAGGGCTACGGCTAGGGTTAGGGTTAGGGTTTGGGCTAGGTTTAGGGTTAGGGTTATTGTTAGGGCTCGGTTTAGGTTTAGGGCTAGGATTAGGGTTAGGGTTTCAGTTAGTCCTAGGGCTAGGCCTAGGTTTAGGGTAAGGTGTAGGGTTAGGGCTAGTGTTAGTTTAGGGTGTGTATCACGATTAGTGTTGTGGTTGTGGTTGGGGTTGTTGTTGGGGTTGGGGTTAGTGTTAGGGTTATGTTTAGGGCTAGGGCTAGGGTTAGTGTTAGGGTTAGGGCTAGGGCTGTTGCTGGGGTTAGGGTTAGGGTTTTGGCTTCGGCTAGGGTTAGGGTTGGGGTTAGGCTAGTGCTAGGTGTAAGGGTAGGGCTATGGTTAGGGTTAAGGTTAGAGTTAGGGCTAGGGTAGGCCTAGGGTTAGGGTTAGGGTTCAGGCTTGGGTTACGGCTAGGGCTAGTGTTAAATGTAGGTTGTGAGTTAGGGTTCAGGGTAGAGTCAGGTTTAGGGTTGGGGTTGGGTTTGGGGTTGTTGTTGGGTTGGATTAGGTTAGGATTAATGTTAGGGCTAGGGCTAAGGTTAGGGTTAGGGTTAGGGCTGGGGCCAGAGTTAGGGTTAGCCTTAGGGCTGGGCTAGGGTTGCGGTTAGGGTTAGGGTTAGGGTTAGTGTTAAGGCTAGGGCTAGGGTTAGGGTTAGGGTTAGGATTCGGGTTAGGTCTAGGGCTAGGGCGAGTGTTAGGGTTAGGATTAAGATAAGGTTGAGTGTTTGGGGTAGAGTTAGGGTTAAGGTTATGTTTAGGGTTAGGGCTAGAATTAGGGTTAGGGTTAGGGTTAGAGCTAGGGCTAGGTTTAGGGTTAGTGTTTGTGCTAGGGCTAGGGCTAGCACTAGGGATAGGGTTAGGGCTAGGGCTAGGGTTAGGGTAAGTTCTAGACTAGGGTTAGAGTTAGTGCTAGGGCGTGGGTTAGGGTTAGGGATAGTTTTAGGGTTAGGGCTAGGGCTAGTGCTAGGGTTAGGGTTAGGGTTAGGGTTAGGTCTAGGGCTAGGGCTAGTGTTACGGTTAGGGTTAAAGTAAGGTTTAGGATTAGGTCTAAGGTTACGGTTAAGATTAGGTTTAGGGCTATGGCTAGATTAGGTTTAGTGTTTGGGCTAGGGCTAGGGCTAGATCTAGCACTAGGATTAGGCTTAGGGCTAGGGTTAGGATTAGGGTTAGGACTGGGACCTGGGTTTGGGTTAGTACTAGGGCTAGGGTTAGGGTTAGGACTAGGGTTAGGATTCGGGCTAGGGCTAGGGTTAGTGTTAGGTTAGGGTTACGTTTAGGACTAGGGTTAGGGTTAGCGTTAGTCTATGGCTAGGGGTAGGGCTAGGGCTAAGGTTAGGGTAAGGGTTAGAGTTAGGGCTAGGGCTAGGGCTATGCCTAGGGTTAGGGTCATGGTTAGGGTTAGGGTTAGGTTTAGCTTTTGGGCTAGGGCTAGGGTTAGGTTTAGGGTTAGGGTTAGGGTTTTGTCTAGGGCTAGGGATAGTTTTAGGGTCAGGGTTAAGTAAAGTTAGGGTTAGGGCTAGGCTTAGCATTAGGTTAAGGGCTAGGGTTAGGGGTAGAGCTAGGGTTAGGGTTAGGGTTTGGTTTAGGGCTCGGCCTGGGCGCACACTATGTTTAGGGTGAGGGCTAGGCCTAGTTTAGGGTTTTGGCTTGTTCTATGTTTAAGTTTAGCCCTAGGGCTACTGTTAGGGTTAGGGTTAGGGTTATGGCTAGGGATTACGGCTTAGGGCTATGGTTAGGGTTTGGGTTAGGGTTGTGGCTAGGGCTAGGGTTAGCTTTAAGGGTAGGGCTAGGTTTAGGGTTAGGGATAGGACTAGGGTTAGGTTTAGGGCTAGGGCCAGTGTTGGGTTAAGGTCAGGGTTAGGGTTCTGGCTAGGGTCAGGGTTACGGTTGGGTTGGTGTTTTTGTTGTGTTGGGGTTGGATTAGGGCTAGGGCTAATGTTAGGGCTAGGGTTCAGGTTAGGGTTACGGCTAGGGCTACGGCTAGGGTTAGGGTTAGTGCTACTGTTAGGGTTAGGGTTAGAGTTAGGGCTAGGCTCAGGCTAGGGTTAGGATTAGTTTTCATGTTAGGGTTACGGCTAGGGCTAGTGTTAGGGTTAGGGTTACGGCTAGTGCTAGGGCTAGGGTTATAGCTAAGGCTAAGGTTAGGGATAGGGTTAGGGTTTGGGTTAGGGCTATGGTTATGGTAGGGCAAGGGCCATGTTAGGGTTAGGGTTACAGCTAGGGCTGGTTTTAGTGCTAGAGTTAGGGTTACGGTTAGGGCTAGGGTTAGGTTTAGGGTTAGGGTTAGTCTAGGGCTAGTCTACGGCTAGGTCTACGGTTAGGTTTAGGGTTATGGTTAGGGCTAGGGCTAGAGTTAGGGTTAGGGTTTGGGCTAGGGCTAGGGCTAGGTCTAGGACTAGCACTAAGGTTAGGGTTAAGGTTCGGGATAGGTTTGGGGTTATGGCTAGGAATAGGGTTAGGGTTAGTGCTAGGGCTACGTTAGGGTTAGAGGTAGGGTTAGGGTTAGGTTAGGGGTAGGGCTAGGGTTAGGGTTTGCGTTAGGTTAGGGCCAGGGCTAGCGTTACGTTTAGGGTGTGGATTATGGTCAGAGCTAGGGTTAGGGTTATGGATAAGAAAGGGCTAGGTTAGGGTTAGGGTTAGTACTAGGGTTAGGGTTAGGGTTAGGGTTAGTGTTAGGACTAGGGCTATGGTTAGGGTTAGGGCTAGGGTTAGGGTTAGGGTTAGGGCTAGGGTTAGCGTTAGTGTTAGGGTTAGGGTTACGTTTAGGACTAGGGTCAGAGTTAGGGTTAGGCTTGGGCTAGGGGTAGGGCTAGGGCTAGGGTTAGGGTTAGGGTTAGAATTAGGGCTAGGGCTAGCTCTTGGGTTAGGGTTAGGGTTTGGTTTAGGGTTAAGGCTAGGGCTAAGGTTGGGTTATGGTGTTGGTTAGGGTTCAGGCTAGGTCAGGGTTAGGGTTGGGGTTGGTGTTTGTGTTGTGTTGGGGTTGGATTAGGGTTAGGGCTAAGGTTAGGGCTACGGCTAGTGTCAGGGTTAGGGTTAGGGTTGGGGCTAGGGTTAGGGTTAGTGTTAGTGTTAGGGTAATTGTTAAGGCTAGGGCTAGGGTCAGGGTTAGGTTGGGTTAGGTCTAGGTCTATGGCTAGTGTTAGGGTTAGCGTTAAGGTAAGGTTTAGGGTTAGGGCTAGGGTTACGGTTAAGGTTAGGGTTAGGGCTAGGGCTAGCATTACGATTAGTGTTTGGCTAGGGCTAGGACTAGATCTAGCACTAGGGTTAGGCTTAGGGCTAGGGTTAGGGTTAGGGTTAGTGCGAGGACTAGGGTTAGGCTTTGTGCTAGGCCTAGGTTTAGATTTAGGACAAAGGTTAGGTTTCAGACTAGGGCTAGGTTTAGTGTGAAGTTTAGGGTTATGATTAGGACTAGGGTTAGGGTTAGGGTTAGGCTAGGGCTAGGGGTAGAGCTCGGGCTATGGTTAGGGTTAGGGTTAGAGTTAGGGTTAGGGTTAGGGCTAGGGCTAGGCCTAGGGTTAGGGTTAGGGTTACGGCCAGGGCTAGTGTTAAGTTTAGTTTGTGGGTTAAGGTTCAGGCTAGGGTCAGGTTTAGTGTTGGGGTTGGGGTTGGGGTTGGGGTTGTTGTTGCGGTTGGATTAGTGTTAGGGTTAAGGTTAGGGCTAGGGCTAGGGTTAGGGTCGGGTTAGTGCTGGGGCAGGGTTAGGGTTAGGGTTAAGGCTGGACTAGGATTAGGGTTAGAGTTAGGGTTAGGGTTGTGTTTAAGGCTAGGGCTTGGGTTAGTGTTAGGGTTAGGGTTAGGGTTAGGTCTAGGGCTAGGGCGAGTGTTAGGTTTAGGATTAAGGTAAGGTTTAGGATTAGGGCTAGGTTTAATGTTAGTGTTTCGGCTAGCGCTAGCGCTAGGGCTAGCATTAGGGTTAGGGCAATGTCTAGTGCTAGGTCTAGTTTTAGGTTTAGTTTTAAGGTAAGGTTTAGGGTTAGGACTAGGGTTATGGTTAAGGTTAGTTTTAGAGCTAGGGCTAGCGTTAGTTAAAGTTTTTGGGCTACGACTAGGGCTAGGGCTAGCACTAGGGTTAGGGTTAGGGCTAGGGTTAGGGTTATGGTTAGGGTTAGGGTTAGGGTTGTGTTAGTCCTAGGGCTAGGCCTAGGGCTAGGGTTAGGTTTAGGGTTAGGGCTAGGGCTAGGGCTAGGGTCTGGTTTATGGTTTGGATTGGGATTAGAGCTAGGGCTCGTGTTAGGTTTAGGGTGTGGGTTAGTGTTAGGGTTAGGGTTAGGGCTAGGGCTAGGGCTAGGGCTAGAGCTCGGGTTAGGTTTAGGGCTATTGCCAGGGCTAGGTTTAGGGCTAGGGTTAGGGTTAGGTTTAGGCCTAGGGCTACTTTTATGGCAAGGGTTAGGGATCCGGCTAGGGCTACGGTTAGGTTTAGGGTTAGGGTTAGGTTTATGCTAGGACTAGGGCTAGGGTTAGGGTTAGGGTTCTTGTTAGATTTACGGCTAGGGCTAGTGTTAGGTTTGGGGTTAGGGTTAGGGTTCATGCTAGCGTCTGGGTTAGGGTTGGGGTTGTGTTTGTGGTTGATGTTGGGGTTGGGGTTAGGGTTAGGGCTATGGTTATGGCTAGGTTTAGGGTTAGGTTTAGGTTTAGGGCTAGGGCCAGTTTTGGGTTAGGGTTAGGGTTAGGGTTAGTGTTAGGACTAGGGCTATGGTTAGGGTTAGGGCTAGAGCTAGGGTTAGGGTTAGGTTTTGGTCTAGGGCCTGGGCTAGGGCTAGCACTATGGTTAGGGTTAGTGCTAGGGCTAGGAATAGGTTTTGGGCTAGGACTAGAGTTAGGTTTAGGGCTATGGCTAGTGTTAGGGTTACGGTTAGGGTTATGGCTAGGGCTAGGTCTAGATCTAGGGTTAGGGTTTGGGTTAGGTTTGGGGCTAGGGCTAGGGTTAGGTTTAGGGCTTGTGGTAGGTTTAGGGTTAGGGCTAGGACTAGGTTTAGGTTTAGGGCTAGGGCTTGGGTTAGGGCTAGGTTTAGGGTTAGGGCTAAGGCTAGCGCTAGGGTTAGGGTTAGGTTTCGGTTTAGGGCTAGGTGTTGGTTTAGGGTTTGGATTAGTGTTAGAGCTAGGGCTAGGGTTAGGTTTAGGGTGTGGGTGAGGGTTAGGGCTCGGGTTAGGGTTAGTGTTAGGGCTATGGCTAGGGCTAGGGTAGTTTTAGGGTTAGGGCTAAGGTTTGGGTTAGGGTTAGGGCTAGGGCTAGGGTTATGGCTAGGGTTAGTGTTAGGGTTAGGGTTAGGGCTAGGGTGAGTGTTAGGGTTAGGTTTATGGTTAGGACTAGGGTTAGGGTTTGGGTTAGGCTAGGGCTGGGGGTAGGGCTAGGGCTAGGGTCAGGGTTATGGTAGAGTTAGGGCTAGGGCTAGGTCTAGGGTTAGGTTTAGGGTTTGGGGTGTCGCCTAGGTCTAGTGTTGTGTTAATTTGTGGGTTAGGGTTCAGGCTAGGGTCAGGGTTATATTTGGGTTGGTGTTGGTGTTGTGTTGGGTTTGGATTATGGTTAGGGCTAAGGTTATGGCTGGGGCTAGGGTTAGTGTTAGGGTTAGGGCTTGGGCTAGGGTTAGTGTTAGTGATAAGTTTAGGTGTAGGATTAAGGCTAGGGCTAGGGTTAGTGTTAGTGTTAGTTTTAGGTCTAGGGCTAGGGCTAGTGTTAGGGTTAGGATTAAGGTAAGTTTTAGGGATAGGGCTAGGTTTACGTTTAGGTTAGGCTTAGGGCTAGGGCTAGCGTTAGGATTAGTGTTTGGGCTAGGGCTAGGAATAGCACTAGGGTTAGGGCTAGGGTTAAGGTTAGGGCTAGAGCAGGGCTAGCGTTAGGTTTAGGGTTAGGGCTAGGGTTAGGGTTAAATCTAGTGTTAGGGTTAGGGTTTGTGTTAGTCCTAGGGCTAGGCCTAGGGCTAGGTTTAGGGTTAGGGTTAGTGTTTTGGCTAGGGCTTGGGATAGCACTAGGGTTAGGGTTAGGGCTATGTTTAGGGTTAGGGTTAGGGTTAGGGCTAGGACTAGGGTTAGGGTTAATGCTAGGGCTATGGTTAGATTTAGGACTAGGCTTAGGTTTCGGGCCAGGGCTAGGGTTAGTGTTAGGTTTAGGGTTACGGTTAGGACTAGAATTAGGGTTAGGGTTAGGCTAAGGCTAGGTGTAGGGGTAGGGCTACGGTTGGGGTTAGGGTTAGAGTTAGGGCTACGGCTAGGGCTAGGGCTAGGGTTAGGTTTAAGGATAGGGCTGGGGCCAGGTTTAGGGTTAGGTCTAGGGCTAGGTCGAGTGTTAGGGTTAGGATTAAGGTAAGGTTTAGGGTTAGGGCTAGGATTAGGGTTAAGTTTAGGGTTAGGGCTAGGGCTAGCATGAGAGTAAGTTTAGGGTTAGTGCTAGGGCTAGGTTTAGGGTTAGTGTTTGGGCCTGGGCTAGGGCTAGGGCTAGCAATATGGTTAGGGTTAGGGCTAGGGCTAGGGTTGGGGTAAGTTCTAGGACTAGGGTTAGAGTTAGTGCTAGGGCTAGGGTTAGGGTTTGGGATAGTTTTAGGGTTAGGGCTAGGGCTAGGTCTAGGGTTAGGGTTAGGGTTCGGGTTAGTGTTACGGCTGGGCTAGTGTTAGTGTAGGGTGTGGGTTAGGATTCATGCTAGGGTCAGGGTTAGGGTTGGGGTTGAGGTTGGGGTTGTTGTTGGGGTTGGGTTAATGTTAGGATTAATGTTAGGGCTAGGGCTAGATTTGGGTTAGGTTTAGCGTTAGCTTTAGGGATGGGGCTAGGGTTCCTGTTAGGGTTAGGGCTTGGGCTAGGGTTAGGGTTAGGGTTAGTGTTAGGGTTAGGGCTATTGCTAGGGTAAGGTTTAGGGTTAGGTTTGGGTCTTGGGCTAGGGCTAGTGTTAGGGTTAGGGTTAAGGTAATTGTTAGTGTTAGAGCTAGGATTAGGTCTGGGCTAGGGCTAGCACTAGGGTAACGGTTAGGGCTAGGGCTATGGTTAGGGTAATGGCTAGAACTAGAGTTAGTGTTAGAGTTAGGTTTAGGACTAGCACTAGGTTTATGGTAAGGGTTTCGGCTAGGGTTAGGGCTAGCACTAGGGTTAGGTTTAGTGCTAGGCTTAGGGTTCGGGTTAGGGTTAGGGCTAGGGCTAGGGCTAGGGCTAGCACTAGGTTTAGGGTTAGGGCTAGGGCTATGGTTAGGTTTAGGGCTAGTGTTTGGTTTAGGGCTAGGGCTAGGGCTATGGTTAGTGTTTGGGTTAGGCTTAGGGCTAGGGCTACGGATAGGGTTATGGTGTTGGTTAGCGTTAGAACTAGGGTTATGGCTAGGGTTAGGCCTAGGGTTAGTGCAAGGGTTTGGGCTAGGGCTAGGGCTAGCGTTAGGGTTAGGGTTAGGGCTAAGGTTAGTGTTAGGCCTAGGGTTAGGGTTAGTCCAAGGGTAAACCTAGGGCTAGGTTTAGGGTTAGGGTTAGGGTTAGGTTTAGGGCTAGGGTTATGGTTAGTGTTAGTGTTAGGGTTAGGGTTAGGGTTAGGGTTAGGGCTAGGGCTAGGTTAAACCTAGGGCTAGGGTTAGGGTTAGGCCTAGGGCTAGGGCTAGGGCTAGGGCTAGGGTCGGGTTTAGGTTTTGGATTAGGGTTAGAGCTAGGGCTAGTGTTAGGTTTAGGGTGTGGGTTGGGGTTAGGGCTAGGATTAGGGTTAGGGCTAGGGCTATCATCAGGGTTAGAGTTAGGGTTAGGGTTAGTGTTATGGCTAGGTCTGGGCTAGATCTAGGGTTAGGGTTAGGGTTAGGGTTTGGGTAAGTGTTACGAATGGGCTAGTATTAGTTTAGGGTGTGGGTTAGGATTCATGCTAGGGTCAGGGTTAGGGTTGGGGTTCGGGTTCGGGTTTTTTTGGGTGTTGGGTTAATATTAGGATTAAGGTTAGGGCTAGGGCTAGATTTGGGTTAGGTTTAGCGTTAGCTTTAGGGATGGGACTAGGGTTCGGGTTACGGTTAAGGCTTGTGCTAGGGTTAGGGTTAGGGTTAGGGTTAGTGTTAGTTTAGGGTTAGGGCTATTGCTAGGGTAAGGGTTAGGGTTAGGGTTAGGTCTAGGGCTAGGGCTAGTGTTACGTTAGGGTTAAGGTAATTTTTAGGGTTAGGGTTAGGGTTAGGGTTAGGGTTAGGGTTAGAATTAGGGTTAGGGTTAGGGTTAGGCCTAGGGCTAGGGTTAGGGTTTGGGCTATGGCAAGGTCTAGGTCTAGCACTAGGGTTAGGTTTAGGGCTAGGGCTAGGGTTAGAGTTAGGGCTACGGTTAGAGTTAGGGTTAGGGCTAGGGCTAGGTTTAGGTTTAGGGTTAGGGTTAGGGTTAGTGTTAGGACTAATGTTAGGTTTAGGGTTAGGGCTAGGGTTAGTGCTAGGGTTAGGGCTAGGGTTCGGGTTAGGTTTAGGGTTAGGTTTCATTTGGGGTTAGGGTAACGGTTAGGGCTAGGGTTACGGTTAGGGTTAGGGTTAGGCTAGGGCTAGGGATAGGACTAGAGCTACGGTTAGGGTTAGAGTTACGGCTAGGGCTAGTGTTAGGTTTAGGGTATGGGTTAGGGTTCAGGCTAGGGTGAGGGTTAGGGTTGTGGTTGTGGTTGGGGTTGTTGTTGGTATTGGGATAAGGGTTAGGGTTATGGTTAGGGCTAGGGCTAGATTTGGGTTAGGTTTAGCGTTAGCTTTAGGGATGGGGCTAGGGTTCGGGTTAGGGTTAAGGCTTGGGCTAGGGTTAGGGTTAGTGTTAGTGTTAGGGTTAGGGCTAGGGCTAGGGCTATGGTTAGGGTTAGGGTTAGGGCTAGGGCTAGGGCTAGGGCTAGGTTTAGGGTTAGGGTTAGGGCTAGGGCTAGGGGTAGGGCTAGGGTTAGGGTTAGGTTTAGGGCTAGGGTTAGGGTTAGGGTTAGGGCTACTCTTAGGGTTAGGTTTAGGGCTAGGGCTAGGGTTAGGTTTAGGTTTAAGGTTAGTGTTAGGACTAGTGTGAGGTTTAGGGTTAGGGTTAGGGCTAGGGCTAGGGCTAGGGTTAGAGCTAGGGTTAGTGTTGGGGATAGGGCTAGGGTTAGGGCTAGGGTTCGGGTTAGTTTAGGGTTAGGATTATGGTTAGGGGTATTGTTACGGTTAGGGTTAGGGTTAGGCTAGGGATAGGACTAGAGCTACCCTTAGGGATAGTGTTAGGGCTAGGGCTAGGGCTAGGTTTTGGGTAGGGTTTGGGTTAGACTTACGGCTAGGTCTAGTGTTATGGTTAGGGTTATGGCAAGGGCTAGGGCTAGGGCTTGTGTTAGGGTTTGGTTTAGGGTTGGGGCTGGTTAGGGTTAGGTTTAGGGCTAGGGCTAGGTTCAGGGTTAAGGCAAGGACTAGGGTTAGGTTTATGGCTAGGGCTAGGGTTAGGGTTAGAGTTAGGGTTAGAGTTAGGATTAGGGCTAGGGCTAGGGCTAGGGTTAGGGTTACGGCTAGGGCTAGGGCTAAGGCAAGGGCTTGGTTTGTGGTTCAATTAGGGTTAGAGCCATGGCTAGGGTTAGGTTTAGGGTGTGGGTTAGGGTTAGGGCTAGGGTTAGCGTTATGGTTAAGGCTAGGGCTAGGGCTAGGGGTAGTGTTAGGGTTATGGCTATGGCTAGGGCTAGGGATAGGGCTAGGGTTGGGGTTAGTGTTAGGCTTAGGGCTAGGGCCAGTGTTAGTGTTAGGGTTGTGTTTACGGTTAGGACTAGTGTTAGTGTTAGGGTTAGGCTAGGGCTAAGGGTAGGACTAGGGGTAGAGTTACATTTAGGGTTAGAGTAAGGGTTAGGGCTAGGGCTAGGATTAGGGTTAAGGTTTGGGTTAGGGTTTTGGCTAGTGCTAGTGTTGGGTTAAGCTGTGTGTTATGGTTCAGGCTAGGGTCAGGGTTAGGGTTGGGTTGTTGTTGGTGATTTGTTGGGGTTGGATTAGGGTTAGGGCAAAGGTTAGGGCTAGAGCTAGGGTTAGGGTTAGGTTTAGGGCTGGGGCTCGGGTTAGGGTTAGGGTTAGGGCTTGGGTTAGTGTTAGGGTTAGTGTTAGGGTTAGGGTTATGGTTAAGGCTATGGCTAGTGTTAGGTTTATCGTGTGGGTTAGGCTTCGGGCTAGGTTTAGGGTTAGGTTTGGTGTTAGGGCTTGGGCTCGGGCTTGGGCTAGGACTAGGTTTAGATTTGGGCTAGAGCTAGGGTTAAGGTTAGGCCTGGTTTTTGGTTAGGGTTAGGTCTAGGGCTAGGTTTAGTGTTAGGGAATGGTTAAGATAAGGTTTAGGGTTAGTGCTAGGGTTACAGTTAGTGGGTTAGGATTAGAGCTAGGGTTAGGGTTAAGGCTAGGGTTAGGACTGGGGCTAGGTTTAGGTTTGGGGTTAAGGCTTGGGCTAGATTTAGGGTTAGTGTTAGGGTTAGTGTTAGAGTTAAGGCTAGGGCTAGGGTTAGGGTTAGGGTTAGCTCTAGGGCTAGGGTTAGTGTTAGGGTTATGGTTAAGATAAGGTTTAGGGTTAATGCTAGGGTTACAGTTAAGTTTAGGCTTAGGGCTAGGGCTAGCGTTAGGATTAGTGTTTGGGCTAGTGCTAGGGCTAGGGCTAGCAATAGGGTTAGGGTTAGGGCTAGGGCTAGGGTTAATGTAAGTTCTAGGACTAGGGTTAGGGTTAGTGCCAAGGCTTGGGTTCGGGTTAGGGCTAGTTTTAATTTAGGGCTAGGCCTAGCGCTAGGGTTGGGGTTACAGTTAGAGCTATGGTTATATTTAGGTTTAGGGTTAGGGCTAGCACTAGGTTTATGCTTCGGTTAGGGTTAGGGTTTGTGTTAGTCCTAGGGCTAGGCCTAGGGCTAGGTTTATTGTTAGGGTTAGGGCTAGGGCTACGGTTAGCATTAGGGCTAGGTTTAGGGTTAGGGCTAGGTTTAGGGTTAGGGTTAGGGTTTGGGTTAGTCCTAGGGCTAGGCCTAGGGCTAGGGTTACGGTTAGGGTTATGACTAGTGCTAGGGCTAGGGTTAGGGTTTGGGTTAGGGTTAGGGCTAGGGCTAGCGTTAGGTTTAAGGTGTGGGTTAGGGTTAGAGCTATTGTTAGGGTTAGGTTTAGGGCTAGGGCTAGGTTGATGGTAATGGCTAGTGCTAGGGCTAGGGCTAGGGTTAGGGTTAGATTTAGGGCTAGTGTTAGGGGTAGGGTTAGGGTTACGTCTAGGGTTATGGTTAGGGTTAGGTCTAGGGCTAGGCCTAGGGCTAGGTTTAGGTTTAGGGTTTGGGCTAGGGCTAGGGTTATAGTTAGTGTTAGGGTTAGGGCTAGGGCTAGGGCTAGGGATAGTTTTAGGATTAGGGCTAGGGCTAGGGCTAGGGCTAAGGCTAGGGTTAGGGTTAGGGTTAGGGTTAGGGTTAGGGTTAAGGTAAAGGTAGGTTTAGGGATAGGGTTAGGGTTAGGCCTAGGGCTAGGGCTTGGTTTAGGGTTTGGATTGGGGTTAGAGGTAAGGCTAGGGTATGGTTTAGGCTGTGGGTTAGGATTAGAGCTATGGTTAGGGTTAAGACTAGGGTTTGGGTTAAGGCTAGTGTTAGGGCTGGTGCCTGGATTAGGGTTGGGGTTAGGGCTTGGGCTAGGGTTAGGGTTAGTGTTAGGGTTAGTTTTAGGGTTAAGGCTTGGGCTAGGGTTAGGGTTAAGTCTAGGGCTAGGGCTAGTGTTAGGGTTATGGTTAAGATAAGGTTGAGTGTTAGGGCTAGGGTTACGGTTAAGGTTAGGGTTAAGGCTAGGGCTAGCATTAGGATTAGTGTTTGGGCTAGTGCTAGGGCTAGGGCTAGCACTAGGGTTAGGGTTAGGGCTAGGGTTATGGTTAGTGTTAGGGTTAGGGCTAGGGCTAGGGCTAGGGATAGTTTTAGGATTAGGTCTAGGGCTAGGGCTAAGGCTAGGGTTAGGGTTAGGGTTAGGGTTAGGGTTAAGGTAAAGGTAGGGTTAGGGCTAGGGTTAGGGTTAGGCCTAGGGCTAGGGCTTGGTTTAGGGTTTGGATTATGATTAGAGGTAAGGCTAGCGTATGGTTTAGGCTGTGGGTTAGGATTAGAGCTATGGTTAGGGTTAAGACTAGGGTTAGGGTTAAGGCTAGTGTTAGGGCTGGTGCTAGGATTAGGGTTGGGGTTAGGGCTTTTTCTAGGGTTAGGGTTAGTGTTAGGGTTAAGGCTTGGGCTAGGGTTAGGGTTAACTCTAGGGCTAGGGCTAGTGTTAGGGTTATGGTTAAGATAAGGTTGAGTGTTAGGGCTAGGGTTACGGTTAAGGTTAGGGTTAAGGCTAGGGCTAGCATTAGGATTAGTGTTTGGGCTAGTGCTAGGGCTAGGGCTAGCACTAGGGTTAGGGTTAGGGCTAGGGCTAGTGTTACTGTTAGTTCTAGGACAGGGTTAGGTTTAGTGCCAGGGCTAGGGTTAGAGTTAGGGCTTGTTTAAGGGTTAGGGCTAGGGCTAGCGCTAGTGTTGGGGTTACGGTTAGACCTATGGTTATATTTAGGGTTAGGGTTAGGGCTAGGGCTAGCGTTATTGTTAGGGTTAGGTTTAGGGCTAGGGTTAGGGTTAAGGCTAGAGTTAGTTTTAAGGTTAGGTTTAGGGCTAGGGTTAGGTTTAATGTTAGGGTAAGGGCTAGAGCTAGGGTGAAACTAATGTTAGGGTTAGGGCTTTGGCTAAGGCTAGGGTTAGGGCTAGGGTTAGTGTTATGGTTAGGGTTTGAGTTCCGGTTAGGGCTAGCGTTTGGGATAGGGTTAGGGCTCGGGTTAGGGCCAGGTTTAGGGTTAGTGTTAGGGCTAGGGCTAGGGCTAGGTATAGGGTTAGGTTTAGGGATAGTGTTTGGTTAGGCCTGGTTTAGGGTAAGGGTTAGGTCTAGGGCTAGGTTTAGTGTTAGGGTTTGGTCTAGGGCTAAGGCTAGGGTTAGGGATAGTGTTAGGCTTAGGGCTAGGGCTACGGTTAGGGTTATGGCTAGGGCTAGGCCTAGGGCTAGCTTTAGGTTTAGGGTTCGGGCTAGGGCTAGGGCTAAGGTTAGGGTTAGGGTTAGGGTTAGGGTTAGGGTTAGGGTTAGGGCTAGGGCTAGGATTATGGTTAGGGTTAGGGTTAGGGCTAGGGCTAGGGCTAGGGCTAGAGTTAAGGTTAGGCCTAGGGCTAGGGCTTGGTTTAGGGTTTGGATTAGGGTTAGAGCTAAGGCTAGGGTATGGTTTAGGCAGTGGGTTAGGATTAGAACTAGGGTTAGGGTTAAGGCTAGTGTTAGGGCTGGGGCTATGATTAGGGTTGGTGTTAGGGCTTGGGCTAGGGTTATGGGTAGTGTTAGGGTTAGGGTTTGGGTTATGGCTAGGGCTAGGGTTAGGGTTAGGGTTAGGTCCAGGGCTAGGGCTAGTTTTAGGGTTAGGGATAAGATAAGGTTAGGGTTAAAGCTGGGATTACGGTTAAGGTTAGTTTTAGGGCTAGGGCTAGCGTTAGGATTAGTGTTTGGGCTAGGGCTAGGGCTAGGGCTAGCAGTAGGGTTAGGGTTAGAGCTGGGACTAGGGTTAATGTAAGTTCTAGGACTAGGGTTAGGGTTAGTACTATGGCTAGGGTTCGGTTTAGGGCTAATTTTAAATTAGGGCTAGGCCTAGCGCTAGGGTTGGGGTTACGGTTAGAGCTATGGTTATATTTAGGGTTAGGGTTAGTTCCAGGCCCAGGGTTAGGGTTAGGGCTACGGTTAGGGTTAGGGTTAGGTCTAGGGCTAGTGTTAGGGTTTGTGTTAGTACTAGGGCTAGGCCTAG